>JAPDOI010001248.1:0-202481 GCA_029168955.1 Aplectana chamaeleonis | reverse complement strand
AGAATCGAACTATTCAGGTGCTCCAGAGGCGATTTCTGCCTAATGTAAAATTTCTGCAATTATAACTCTTTCTACAAAGACGAGAAGTCTGTGTATACTATCAGCCTATGTATGCACCGAATAAGTAAGCGTAATGAAGTATGCTAGTTTTGCATGAATTATACATACATGGGATATTACTGTGTAATATCGATAAAAAAGTGAACAATTCTATCAAAAAGGGGGGTCTTCCAAGCGAAAGAGGTTTGGTTCTGAGTCAGAAACGTTCGAACAAAAAGGGAACAATAGGAAAGTGAAATGAAGAGAGTGTACAAAAAAGAAGTGAACAATATAATTTCTTGAAGGCGATATTCTTGGCCGACTCTTCTACAAACAGCGAAAACAAACCGTTGTGGTTTTTTACGAGGAAAGAGTTTAGCGTTTTCCCAGAAAACGGCCTCTATTCTTTCCATGAGATTTTATGGGAATATTCTCAGGTTTGATGCTGTACTTCTATATCTATAATTTCGCTTCTCCCTTACATCTGGAGCTAACCATCTGTGTAGGTCTTTTCGAAAATCATCTTCTGTTTGATGATGGTAAGTATTAGGTTTCACATGCATATACATTTTAATGGTTCTTGCGTAGTCAGAACCATTTTCCGGAACTCCACATTAAGTGCTTCCGTGTAGAACACAGCAACGGTTTGTTTTCGCTGTTTGAAAGAGTCGACCAAGAATATCGCCTTGAAATTATATTGTTCACTTTTTGTACACTGTCTTCATTTCACTTTCCTATTGTTCCCTTTTTGTTCGAACGTTTCTGACTCGAACCAAACCTCTTTCGCTTGGAAGACCCCTTTTTGATAGAATTTCTCTTGAATTGCTGTCGTTGCCCGAGAGCGAGCCAGGATTAGGAGATGGACAGGCAGTGAATCGAAGAACGTAGACTCTGTTGGAATTTATCCATCTATCAAGCGGGTATCGAGTTCGAAAGTCAACAAGGGGTTGAGGCCCGTGGTGAGTGAGCGAAGGGGTCCGGACGCGTGGTGGTCGCCTATATCTCGCTTAGTTGGAAGGAATTCAGATCTCGTTACTTGGCACTTGTTGGGAGGGATCTACTACTTAATCAGATAAAAATCACAGAAGTCAGGTCTGAAAGTGTACTGTGCCTTCAAGGGCAGAAGGCTGATATGTGACATCATGCCATGGGTCATGAGAAGAGACTCTTGCGTTTCACCGTTGAGAAGGTTGGCGCAAACTCGGTGCACTATGTTATAGCATATAGCACCGAGTTTGCGCAGACACCTTCAACACTGAATCCGATGCGGACGTTAGGCTCATGGTGCAGAGACGGAGTGCAGCCGGCTGGAGGCAAGCCAACATCTGTCACGCCCTCTGCGGGAAGAGGGAAACGGGTGTGTTGCTTTCTCCATCTGCCTCACTATAGCGAGACCCATAGGCGTGGACACGTGTTAGCATCGAGCAAATCGTGCACCAACGATGAGCTTCGATATCGCTAAAGGAAATGGGACGCTGCCTAACGGCGGTGGAAGTCAGCATCAACGTTTTCAATTTCCACATGTTGTTTTCCCACACCTAACAATTTCCTGTGGCCGTAGTTCATGAAACGGCAGGCGCAGGAAGGAGGCGCGTAACCTTCCCGTACCCGGCCGTATGGCCCACCAGTTTTGTGGCTTCTCTGTCGACTTTTTCAATAGCGGCGGCATCCTCTTCCGCTTTACCTGTCAGAGCAGAGACAGGCATGGGTAGCCACCTGCAGAGACGAAGATGGAGACCGTCCGGGTAGAAAACTGCTGTGTTTCAACCCCCGCTATCAATGCATTCCTGGCGTGCACGGTGATGCCCGACCTCGACTATGCGAGTGAGCGGAGCAGAGCGCGTGCCGCTCGCCAGGTAACGTATTGGATCACGTTCTGAAGAACGCAAGATCGATGTAGCAGGCAGCCACCTTTCTCTCCCGTACACACCTGCTAGGTGGCTAGGAACCTTCCTGTCTACCCTGCCAGGTGCAGCAGGTAGCCTTCCTGTCTACCTACCGAGGTACCTAGATCGTAAACTCGTCCCAACAACGGGTGGACTTTGGACCTTCCTGCGGGAGGCTCCCGGTGTTTTCGTGCGGAATACGGCCACTGTTCTCAGATTTGCTAGCAAGTATTTTTTTGATTCATAGGCTGCCGCAGGTTCCCCCGAAATTTAGATAGATTCTGGACTCGACTCGAATTGCTGAAACATCTCATAATTGTCTAATACTTATGCAGGCGAAGCAACCTCTCAACCCCATCATCGCCTCTATTTAGCGCGTGCGTGTCTGGCTGCGTTTTAACCGCTGACTACTAGCCATTTGCGAACGCTTTCATTCGTTTGAACGACTATGATTGCGACTAGACCGCTTGCGATAATCAATGGGCAGCGTACAGTTCAGCCTCGGGAAGGAGCGAATCTGTGCAAGTGAAGCGTAGCGACCGTTGTTATCGGCATGTCACCAAAGTCGAGAGTTGCAATTCAATATGATCGACCGCTTTACTGCTTGATCTGCTCTCCCACATTTTTTCGGAGTACGGACTTACCTATATTTGACATACGGAGGGACGCACAAGTACTTAGTCACTCTCTTGATGTGCATGAGAGATATGATAATATGACGGCATTCGTAGGCTCAGTCCATAGGTGGCTTCCAGCGACAAGCGTCATGGCGCGCTAAAACCGCTGGCGCACAACGCTCGCTCACACAACTGAGAGGAGTTGCAGGTTTGGCGACCGATAGACTTGCGATTCGACTACTTGCAATTCTGAATCGACGAACGTGCCACGAAGCTCTCGATTGGACACGATGATCTATCGCTCCTTAATTGATCAGCCTCCTATCAGCTGCAAAAGCACGTATTTAAAGGTGCACCTTCTCATAGAGAGCGCACTTGACTTTTTGGGGCCGCTCTTGGAAGGTGACTACGGGTCACTTTCTGTGCGATTTTTGACCGCTGAAGGGGTCTCCCTCCCCACTTACCGCGGAGGGAGCGGCTTTCCCATCTTCCCGCGGAGCCTCGGCGGAGCAGTCGGCGTATCACAGGGTGGGTCATCGAACGCTCACTCGATTCCCACTGTGATATCATCATTGCACCACCCACATAGAGTGGAGCCAATGAACGATTGCTGAGCGAAGAGAACGACGTGCGTTGAGACTCTTTCCAAAACCCGCGCTGTGTTGCGAAAGCGCTGGTCTTGGGCAGGTGAACCACTGTCTGCTAATGGCATCTCTGCAAATTATAAGACTGCAAGAACCAGTGAGTGTAGGGAAGCCTCCACCGTAGAAGCTCACTCCTTACTTCTCAAGAGCAGTTCAAGATAGAAATCCCCAGAAACGGATTTTTGAGATTTTGTTTTAGCAGACTACTTCTAAAGGGTGACTTTTGAATGTGCCTTGCGAACTGCTTTAGGGATAGTCTTTCTGTCACTCGCCATCAGATTAGGCGTAAGGCGGTGGCAAAAGCGGCCGCAGAGTGCTTGTTCACCCGTGTACGGATGAGTCAACGAAACGGCGCTGCCGATTGCCGGCGACCGATTTATTGGCCTTCCGTGACGTGTGTGATTGATTGTGTGTGTGACGATGTGTGTGTGTGTGTGTGTGTGTGTGTGTGTGTGTGTGTGTGTGTGTGTGTGTGTGTGTGTGTGTGTGTGTGTGTGTGTGTGGGAGGGGTTTACAGGAGGGCGATCATGACTAGCGGTACCGCGGGAAGTGTGTTATGAGTTTCTCATCTCAGTTGGCTGCTCATGTATCAGAGTTTGTGACAGCACCGTTTTGAATTATGAGATAGCAGAGCACTTGTTTCAGAGTAGGCTCGAGAGCTCAATGCTTTAGGGACAGAGTAATAAGCTCGATGATACCTGCTGGTTCCATCTCGGAGTGAGCATGTGAGACGAGCGGCAGCCAGCAAGAGCGGGCGTGAGCCAGCGCTGAATAGCTTGAGCATAAGCGCACCGTCAGCGGCTGGCCAATCGTGTATTAATGACAACCATCGATTTTTTGCGTAATCCGCACGCTCTCGCAACGTATGGACGAAAGCGCGCTGCCTCAGCGAGGAAAGCTCTCTCGTTGTCGAGCGTGGCGAGGATGATATCCTTGTCGTAGACTGCGGTGGGGATGACACCTTGCTGCGGGCCGTGACATGGGTCGGATCCTTGCCAGAGGAGACCCGCTCCTATCAGAGGGGTGGGACCACGCCCCTATGGAGGAGTGGGACCCGTCCTTATGGAGGAAGTGGGGCTTCAGACCCCGGTCGCCCTGGGATAACGATAGGTGCACGCGCTGGTGCGTGGGAATCAGGGTGCGGCAAAAGTTTCGCCTCGCTGCGTCACGTGCTTCTATTATAGGACGACGTGCTGCTGCGTGGAGAGCGGGGGTGCTGCAAGAATTTTGCCTCTCTGTGCCACACATCCCCTTTGAATAGACTACGTGCTCCTTGGAGCAGCTCGTGGTGCTGCTCAAAAGACTTTCAATTTGAAGAGGCATCAGATTAGAAAGCCTCTCGTGGCCGAATCGGACTCTTGAGGGGCGACATGAATCATTGCGAGTGTTACGAAGGGGTTGGGGCAGGGATTAGGACGTCAGCGCCTTTCATGATTGTCTGGCTAGTGCCGTAGATCATCAACAAGTGGCACCTCAGCGGGGTTGCGACTGCCCCACCCTCCTAGGTAGGGTTGACTAGGAAACGATTTATTAGTGTTTTTCAGCCCTCGCACTGCGAGCATCAAACGCGACGACGTTCCAACCCTGTCCCAACTCCTTCGTAACAGTCGCGATCGCGCATGCCGCCCAGTTGTCTGAGCAATCGCTGTTTTTTACCAGTAACTCCCAATTGAATCGGTTCTTAACTTTTCCGGAGGCATACACATTCCTTTTCTAATCGGACAGATACTGCAATCCACTATCGGCCTGACGTGAGTTTTTCATGATCAACATGAATTAGTTCTACGCATGAACATTACTGCGCGCATCAGCCGTCAAGGAAAACCGTTTTGTGGAGTCCTAACACGTTTTCTTGCTCTTTTCCAGGCACCCAGATTCCCAGTCGAACTTCCCAATACGAATCGGCCAGTCAGTATTCACCTTCCCACTGAAGGAGTGAATCAGTCGAAAGACGAGCAAAAGAATAGCGACGATGATGGCGAGACCCTCTCCGGCCTGTGAGTTTAACTCTATTGACAGAAGTTATCTATTCTGTGAGTTAGATTGTCTTCGGAACGCTTCAGCAATCTCTTTGCAATTATGTAATTTTATTTTTCAGAAACTGCCATTTCTATACACATAATTTCTGCTGAAAAGAGGGTGTACGGGAGTTTTCGAAGGGGTCAAAGCTAATGTTGGATCTGACTCATTTTGAAAATCTCTTCACCTTCATCGTAATCCCTCAAAGAAAGATCGTTTTCAATCGAAACTCATAGCATTAATGCGATAACAAAGTGTTTGCCGACTTGACATTAAGTGTTCGCAAACTGAAGGTTATTTGAAATGATTCGGATATCCGCAAACAATAGGATAATTCTGAATTTCTTGTCGCAGAATCTCTAAGTCATTCGGAAGGTAAAATCAGTTTGCTTTTTTAGACCAGGTATACACTACTAACATCGAATCGATTCTAACATAAAACTTTCAGTTCAGGGTGAAGCAGAAAAGACCGATTTGCTGAATTCTCCGGGCCGATTCTAGTGTGAGGCATGGACGCGCCACAATGGAAAGAGGTGCGATCGCTGCAGGGGGTGGTGGGCACTTAGCTATCGCACTTGGCCACGCAATTTTTCTGTGCCGCCGCGAAATTAGACCATCAACGTGGGGCTTTCCTCCCTCTTCTATAATCGGTAGAGTCGTTGTGGCGCGAAAAATGGACATGGCTAAGTGCCCCCCCCCCTGTTGGGCTAGCACCTGGGTAGATTGCCAAGGGGTTCGTAGAATTCTAGGAGGGAAATTTAAAAAAAAATTATGGTGTGGTGGGCCTTGGCCGGTGTTGTCCTGGGGTGGGTCCTGCCTAGGCCCAAAAGTGGTGAAAATACTCACCTTGAAGCTCAGGATCCGGGCTGGTGCGACGGCTGGTAGCGGGCGTCCACTCCTGGCGGCAGGCAGCAGTAGAATGTCCGTGGTGGATTGCGAAGAGTGGGCGGGACCTCGACCAGGCAGAGTCGCAGGCGCTTTGGACGAGAGAGTGTGGAGGAGGCGCGCACCCAGACGGCGAGGGCGCCGAGGGACGGAGGTCAGACGGCTCGCGCGTATCGATCGACTCCTTTCGAGTCGTAAACAACCAAATATCGATAATAGCTTCACAGAACAGGAGTAAAAGACATACAAGGGACTAACTGAGTATATACAACTATATACACTATGTATATGGCCTGACCGGACCTCTACACGCCTCCCCTTCGGGAAGACGGCCCCTTCGTCTTCTCCTTTACATAGGACCTACGGCCCATCTGCTTCATCTCCAGCGCCATCTCCTGACGCTTCTTCTTCACATCTTTCAGATTTAAGGCGTCAGATCCTTGACGTTTCGTCTTCTGTGAAGCGGGCACGTCTACCTGTTCCTTGCTAGTTGTCGGCTGGTCTTCAGCCGCTTTGCGAACGTTCAGTTCGAATGTGGGCAACATCAAAATATTAGACGCGATGTGTGCCACCTGGTTGAGGAACAACCGACATTGCCATGGCATCAGCTTTTCTTCCAGCTTCCTGGGACAAAGTCCCAGACTGATCGCCGGGTGCTTGATCGGAATGTCATCTCCTATGTCACTATAGTAGTCCACGATCCTTGCATCAAAACCTCTGGCCGGTCCAGACAGAAATTCAGCCATCATTCGACAGATAGTTCCAATATGTCTCCACTCGTCTTCGCGAGATAGCTCAAACGGCGGTGGGAATAATTCCAACGTGCCACCGCACTGCAAATGGCGTTCAATCGCCTGTTGTACGAGGCGCTATATGCAGAGTGATAGGGGCGGTGGTCGGCCACACCCAAACAAGAGCCGATGAGATGCTCTGTTTCTGGAGTTGATCTGCCAAATCTCCAAAATGCGAGTAGACCAGGAACTTCACTGTGGATGGCTCCAACAAATCCGTTAGTACTCGACTGAAGTGTTCCGGAACAGCAACCAGGATCGGATTAGTGGGCATGTCGTCAGTGGACTGTGTCGTGATCTGCTTTCTGCGAGCCATTGCCATTCTGGAAGTATCTCTCGATATCGTAACCTGGATTGGTCGGAAACAGGTCAGGATGGCTCAGTTCAACATTTTCTCGAGCTTTCAGTGCACTTGCATAGTCGTAGCAATATTTGCTATGTGCGTGGATCGTCGTCGCTAGTCCGTGAATGGTCAGGTAACGCGAACTCTTATCCAGGAGCTCCACTTCCTTGCGCTCATCTCCCCAGTGGGGATGCAAGGCTACCGATGCCACATGTGCCAGTTCGTACATGTTCTTCACTGTCATGGAGCGGGCTAGATCACATCGCAATCCTGGCAATCCCACGTGTGCCTTAGTGTTGAACATTCCACACGAGCACGGGTACAGCAAATGCAACGGATCCGATCGTGGATCTCCAACGGCAACTCTGCAATTAACATGATTAGAAACTACATGTGCAACATTTTTCTTGGGTCTACCCCTCTTAGCCCTACGCTTGCTGGTCACGACGGGCTCGTCGTCCATACCAGGAGGCAGCTTCCGGAGTTGGTCGAACGGGATGCACACCGGCTCTTCCGTTCCCGAAATGGGTGTAATCGTCGCACTGTTGTCGGTAGTTCCAATCACTCTGAACGGCCCAGTCCAGTCGTTTGTGAGCTTCGGGTGGTCGGTACTTCGCTTCTCCGAAGGTACTTTCATGTATACCCTATCGCCCCCCTTCAGCGGTCTCACCACTACGTCGTGGTCTTCGTCGTAGTATTTCTTCATGGTTGATCGTGCTTTCGCGTTGATCTCGCGTGCATGTTGGCGTGCTAAGGAAACTCCGTTCAACATTTCATGAATGTAGTCATCGAAATCGACCATATGGTGTGACTTCGGGTTCAGGTAGGGATTCCCATGGCACGTTCGCGTCGAATCCGTGCATGAGGAAGAACGGGGACTCACCCGTTGATGCGTGCTCTGTCGTGTTGTATGCTATCATACAATGAGGCAGCATCTTATCCCATTCTTGAGGAACCGCGGTTTTCTTCCTGAGCATGCCAATTATGGTCCTGTTGAACCTCTCAGTAATTCCGTTTTCGCGAGGGTTGTATCCCTTCGTGAAAACCTGTCGGAATCCAATGATCGAGGCCAGCTCCGTCATGAAGCTTGTTGTCAAATTCGCCTCCTTGATCCGATAGTGTATACATTTCGGAATCCTGCACCCATCGGCCATCCAACGTTCGAATAGCGTTCTCGCTATCGTGTCGGCCTCTTTAGTAGCGACAGGGTACGCTCCACCAAACTTGCTAAAGTGGTCGATCACGGCTAACACGTAACGATTCCCACTTGATGTCGGTCCCATTTCGAGTATATCAATTCCGATCAACTCGTAGGGTTCAGACGAAGTGATGGGCTTGAGCGGAGGTGTCATTGGTGATTGTGCATTGAACAGGGTGCACTTCTTACACTCCTCGATCCATGTCCGAATGTCTCGGGTCATGTTTTCCCAAAAGACTCTCTTTGCCAATATGCGAATTGTCTTCTTCGCTCCAAAATGCCCTGCCAAAGGTGCTGAGTGAGCGTCGCGGAAAACCTCTTGGCGACGTGAACGAGGCACCACCTTTCTCGTGTTCTCGATGTCCAGAAAACACAAAAACCCGTGTTGTAATACGAAATCGGCTACCTTGAGTTTTCTCGCCTGGGTGGGAAAAGTTACCTCTTCTGACAACCTGCCGTTTTCCAGCGCGTCAATCACCTTTCCGAATATGGCGTCCTGCCTGAGCTCAGTCATCCATTCGTGCTCTTGCGAAATGAACGCGACTATCCGTTCGTTCGGAATACTAGGCACTCCATCCAAGTTCGCAGCGTCTACCGCACCTCTGCTCAACGCATCTGCGACCTTGTTGGCAGCACCTTTCACATAAACTATCTTCATGTTGTACGCTTGGAGCTCCAATGCCCAACGTAGTACCCTTGCCGAAACGTTTGATCTTGTAAATACCGCTGTCAACGGTTGATGGTCGGTGTAGACTTCAACCGACACTCCGTATACAAACATGTGGAATCTACGCAAAGCTGTAACTACAGCCAGTGCTTCCAGGTCTGTTATGTGATAGTTCTTCTCACTTTTATTCAGACCCTTCGACGCAAAAAGAAGATCGGATGCAAAAACCCGTCGTCTCCTTTCTGACTTAGAACAGCGCCTAGCCCTGAGTAGCTTGCATCGGTATGGATACAGAAAGGCTTGGTCCCTGACTAAGCGCCTCCAATGTCTGGCTGCGCCAAGACCGGCGGAGACGTCAGCGCGGCCTTGAGCATTGCGAATGCCGAAAGAGCGAGCTCTGTTCCACTCGAACTTGACCTTCTCCGAAGTCATTTCGTGCAACGCTGCCGCGATTTTCGAGAATCGAAGGATAAATTTCCTATAGTACGAACACATTCCGAGGAACGTTTTCATGTCCGATCGTGTCTGCAGCATCGGACACTCTTGGATGGCAGCGAGCTTCTTAGGGTCCGCGTGTAGTCCGTTTCCGTCTAGGACGTGACCAAGGAACTCAACTCTCGGCTCCATGAGTATGCACTTTTCGGGTTCAACTTCAGCTCAGATCGCCTCAGTCGAGAGAAAACCTCCCGCAACACTTCCATGTGTCGTTCAGTTGAGGCGGTAGCTATCATTATGTCATCAAGATAACAAGATACTTCGTCGCCCTCCAAGTCACTGAGCACTGGAGTGCATCAACCTCTGAAACGTCGCTGGTGACGAGGCTAGCCCGAAAGGCAGGACGTTGAACTGGTAAAGTCCTTCCGTGGTCGCAAATGCACTCTTCTCTTTGGTACTGTCTGACAGCTTCACCTGCCAATATCCCGATGACAAGTCTAGTGTCGAAAACCATCTCTTGCCTTTCAGACCTTGGAGTATGGTATCAATCGTAGGGAGTGGGTGACTATCGATCTGAGTGACTTGATTCACCTTCCGGTAGTCGACGCAAAGTCTCAAGGATCCGTCCTTTTTCTGCACCAACACAATTGGTGAGGACCATGGAGACTTGCTTTGTTCAATCACATTACGTTCCTGAAGGTCTGCCAGGATTTTCCGAAGCTCCACTCGCGTCGCAAGTGGTATGGGCCTCGCCTTCTGTCTTATTGGACCCGCCGAACCTGTATCGATCTCGTGCTCTATCAAATGTGTCTGCGTGAGTTCTTGTTCTGTGACGGCGAACACATCCTGGAAGTCCTTAACGGCGTCCTCAAGCGCCTCATCGAACTTTCGCTCAGGTTTGTTCCGCAACAGGAACTCTAGCAACGCATTCCATCTGTCGTCGATGGGTGCACATGTGCGTTCGAGCATGTTCGCGCACTCTATCGGTTGCTTTTCCACAATTGGACCCTGGTCCCATTCTCCCACCTTGTCTCCTACACAGAAAACTTTCACCTCATCGGACGAATTGGTGACTGGGATGGCGACCATGTCGTAGTGAGCTCCGTAAACAGCATTCGGTATTATGTCACAATCGGACCACAATATTTGCTCCTTATCACTCGGGTTCATTTTGATCCGAAACCGTTTTAGTCTCTCCCGGTTTTAATGAAGACCCTCGAAACAACCACTGCGTCATGCTTTTCCATGCGCGACAGTCGTTCCTTTCTGCGACTATTTGACCTACGGGCTCTTCCCGAGCCCTGTTTAGTTTTCGCATCTTCAGTGTTGAGCTGGGTCGTTAACCTGCTCTCTGATCGATTGAAAGCATCCATGGGAGCAGAGGGTGACGGTGCGGTGTCGACCTCCAACGTGTGTAGCAGATTGGTCCCTAACACGATTGTGTCATCGCCTCCCTCCTTTATGAAGAATATTCCTCGGATATGTTGTCCATCTTAAAGCGCTAGGCTCAGCCGTACAGCTCCCTTGAAAGACATCTCGTCTCCGGACGCATCGTAGACCTGCTTATCCACGGGTACTTCTTCCACGTCCGCATCCAGATCAAATACAGAGAGTTCGACGCTGCTTGAAGAAGGTTGATGGGCGAGATACTGACTTGTGATCCCGTATCAATCAACGCGTCTTGAGTGCATCCAAGCAATCGTACTTTGTGAGTCGTCCTCGCCCCGAACATTTCGCTGTGTTCTCGCCTTGTTCCCTTGGCACGACACGTCCAATTCTTCAGTACTGTGCCAAAGCTCTGCTTCGTTTGTTACTGTGGCCGGAACTGGCTCTTAAGTGCTACTGTTTTCGCATGCGGTTGACCGTACTGTTGTCCTTCCTTAGGATAGTCTGTGTTCAAGCAATTTTGTGACGCTCGGCCTTCTCGGTAATCTCGTTGGAAGTGTCCCAGCCTACCACAGTTGCGGCATGTCTTCGCGGCTACGCCGCGGCGTTTTGCTGGAGGTGGGTTGCACCCTTTCTTCCTGCCGATTTGATTTCTCAATCTGTTGAGCGTGACCAGGTTCTCTAGGAAGGTAGTTGCCTTTACCACTCGAGAACGGTAACCGTCTCTGGAACTTACGTCGATCCTCCGTTTGCTTCGGCTCTGCAGCCGAGCGCACCGCTAGCGCCACGTTCTTGCTCCGCTGGATTGACTGCGCCAGACTCTTGAGCTTTTCGTACACTTCTTGTGGTGCGGATGACTCCATCAAAGCGAATAGTTGGAAGTATTCGGGCCAACTGGTGAGTTGCGCTATCAGCTCACTTGCTCTCGTCATAGAGAGGTCGGTCTCTGATGCGTCTGGATTCGCCTTCCTTGTGAGGCTTTCCAACTCCACGCAGTATTCTGACACCGAATTAGTCATCCTCAGCTGTTTCAGCTTCACATGCGATTCCATTCGCTTGGCGGACGAGTTCTCGGCAAACTTTGCCTTCAGTGCCGCTACAAAGTCTGCGAATCGGCCTTCCCGCACGTCCTTCGGAAGCGTCTTCATGACTGACTTAGGATGTCCTTCTAGCTTCTCGCTCATCAGATGGATCAACATCTCGTCTGTAAGGCCGATCCTGCCATATTTCATCGAGAAAGAGGTCACAAATCGTGTGAATCCCCTTCCCTCGGGATGGTCAAAGTTTTCACCTCCGGAAGCGCCATGGCAGCTAAGGTTACCCCTCCCCCATTATCGAAATGTGCACTGCAATCACTAAGGGTTGGAGACCTACCTCGGTGCAGGTTGTCCCTGCTCTCCGAATGCAGCACCTGTGGTTGACGCTCGCTCGTGGAGTCGTTGTTCTGAAAACCACGTTCCGGTAATGTTTGATGAGGTACTTGTCGATACCCTTCCCAAGCGATTTCTCCTCATTGCCGACCTACCTTCTGCAGCTTGCACTGGATCGAAGTGAATCGGTGGCAAGGGCACGTCGGTCGCCACATCATTGGCCTTCAACATACGAAACGCGTTTCGAAAAGCGTTTTGCTGCGCCTGACCTCGTCGGTATCCATTGCAACAGTAGGAGTCTGAGCGGCTGCAGTGGTCGATGAAGCCTGCAATTGACATGTTTGTGATGGAACACTGAAAGGTAAAGGTCTTCTTTTTGGTAATATTGGTCGGTTATTACCTACGGCGTCTGCCACTATTCCCTTGTCCCTTTCCATCAAGTGTTTCACTGCGCTGACCACATCAGTGGAATCAACACTTAGCAGTTTTGAAAGCGCGCGCATGCAATGGTCGTCATGCTCGGCTTGAGCGAAAACTATGTCGAGTTCGTCGCTGTGCTTCGCGCTTACTGCTGATGTTAGGTCTGCGACTTCACGCGCCTTGTCAGTCAACGGGGCTATCGCACCTAGTAGAGCCTCACGCTCCAGATCAAGAACTCTTGTCAGTTCCTTTCAACTTCCTCTGTCGAAGAAATTTTACCCTCATTTAGCATTCGCGCTAATCGTTCAGGTATTGCCTGCAGTTTTCCCAACGCCTCTCTAACCCGAAAAGTCGTATCGGATACCTGTTGGAGGTTTTGCTGGGTGAGCAACTCCACTTGTGCCCTCAACTGCCTTAGCTCGCTCTGTACCGAATCGTCTTCAGCATACTCACCATCGAGCAGAGCCATGACTTCGTCATCCACATTGTCCGACATGGTTGACACTTAAACAGTCTGTTTAGGTGCTGTAGAATTAGAAATCGGTTGAGTGTGGCGTCTGCCTTCGCGTTTACCGTCCGGTACTGCGATACTCTTCTTGTCTGTTACGCGTCTGCGACGGACTACCGATATGTTATTGCAGAAGCTTCACTTTGTCAGTAAAACTTGCACGATTCTCCAAACGCACTCTTGTGCTGCCAACACGGTCGTGTACCAGGCCTGAGAATGAACAAAATCGATATCGGTCAGGTCGTCAACTCGCGTCTGCCTGTTGATTGTCGATCTTAGGGACAACGAAATCATTTGAGTGATCCGCCAAGGAAGCACAAAAAAATTTGCGCAGCACTCTGCCTAGCAAAAGTGCTTTCCTCTGTCCCTTCTGAAGAGTAGAGCTACGCTTTAACTACTGACAGTGGGGGCTGCCCGTCCAGCAGCTTCGAACCTACCGCTCTTAACGGCCTACGGTTCGCTTCGCGCCTCTTCGGAGTAGAGGGGTCGCTCTACTCCTACTGCACGGAAACCTAAACTTACCTTGTTCCTCTTAGTGAGGTTCGGCCCCCATTTGGTGGGCCTCGGCCGGTGATGTCCTAGGGGGGTCCTGCCTAGGCCCAAAAGTGGTGAAAATACTCACCTTGAAGCTCAGGATCCGGGCTGGTGCGACGGCTGGTAGCGGGCGTCCACTCCTGGCGGCAGGCAGCAGTAGAATGTCCGTGGTGGATTGCGAAGAGTGGGCGGGACCTCGACCAGGCAGAGTCGCAGGCGCTTTGGACGAGAGAGTGTGGAGGAGGCGCGCACCCAGACGGCGAGGGCGCCGAGGGACGGAGGTCAGACGGCTCGCGCGTATCGATCGACTCCTTTCGAGTCGTAAACAACCAAATATCGATAATAGCTTCACAGAACAGGAGTAAAAGACATACAAGGGACTAACTGAGTATATACAACTATATACACTATATACATGCCCTGTCCGGGCCTCTACAATGGAGGGTTGTAAATTTCTGCAGTGAAACTTCGTTGTAATGACAGAGAAATTGAAGCTTGCTGGTGTAATTCAATTCTTTTCAAAGCAGTATTGAAAAATGCATAGTTATAAAATTTCTCAAGCAAAATAGAAATTTCTATTTGAAAAAATCAAATGGTAGAATTGTTGACATTTTTACACACTTTAACACATTTTTACACATCGGATAATGCTCTTGAAAAACAGCCTTTAATAGGGGAGGGGTGGTAATTCCATGGAGATCCTTAGGGGTCGATTAGAGGCGTGCCGCGCTGTTAAAGATTATTCGTCGCCACCGATCTTCATATGCATTAAACGGGTGGTCGTCGTATTGTTTCCCAACCACAGAAAAGACGGGCAAACGGGGAGGAGCGAAGTGAGTCATTGTATGAGGACCGGTTTTTCTCCCAATCACGCTTTTCGCTCCTCTCTGTTTCCTCCGCCTCTTCCGGGGTTGAAAAAACCTACGACCACCACCCGCAATGAACGGGCCGCGGCATGATGAAGCGCTGACGCGCCTTTGCGTGCGAACCGGCGGTCGGCGGCTGCTGCCAGCTTCTGCTTTGGTCGATTGTAAGGACTCGTTTATACTTTCGCCGTCGAGCGGCGTTCCGATCAGGGGTGTGCGAAAATTTTTAAAAGATTTCAGAAAACAGAAAATCGAGTTTTTTCAGAAAACAGAAAGGCCAAAATGGCCAGAAAACAGAAATCAGAAAGCAGAAATTTTTCAGAAAAATACTCTTTGCATTTCAACTCTTTTCAGGTGAAGAGAGTGTAATTTTGAACATCTTTATCATAACTGTTATATAATATCTACCGAACTCCACAAATGACCCATGACAGCTTTCATAGTCCTCACCGCAAGAGCGGCACGCGCGCGATGCGCGGGAAGCGCTGTGGACTTATAGAGTGCCCATGACACGGACCGTCGTGGCGGTTTCACCATCGCAATTAATACTCGCTTCTCAGTCTAAGTTCGCTCCAACATAATCAATTCTGGAACTACCCCAGACTACCGTACACGCAAATGCAGGTCAGGAATTTTAATGTGCATGTCACATTTGAAGCCCAGCTTTGACCCGCATCGCCCTGGCTGTGCCGCTAGAGATTTTATAGTTGTTTCCCGCTCCTCTCGCGCGTGTCGCGCGATGAGAACTTCTTTAGGCCTATTGCATACTTCGCGCGACAGGCGACGCGACATAGTGTTTATCATAGATATCGACCGAAAGTTGATATTGCTAATATGCGCTGTCGCTATCATGCGTCGCTATAAGTAAACACTAAGCCTTAGCACACCGCGCGTGTCGCGCCTGCGGCGAGGACCATGAATTATGCATATGAGACGTTGGTAGTAGCAGTGACGCATCAATGACGGATAGAACATCATCAAAGACACTCATTCTGAGTCCTGGCCGAGAAATAGCCCACCAGGCTGAACAGCTGTTACTGGTGAGCCATTTATCTAATATGTCTCTAGTATTTCTTGACTACTACGCGGCTGCGACCTTGTTGTTCGCGAAATAGCCGAGAAATTACCAAGAAACATGGGTAGCTGAACCGGCGGCAGTGTTGACATCCGAATCTGCCACAAGAATGCGTCGTATACCTCATTGGAGAGCATTTTTGCGGCTGTTTCTGAGTGAGCATTATTTGACTTCTGCTTCGCGGCAACCAGCTAATTTTCGACTAATTCTCGGCTATCATGCGGAAATCAGGCATTTGTGGCTATTTATCGGCGTCCATACGTGGCGAGAGCGGGCGTTCCCGCTCTTGTTCGCCTTTCAACGCTTCTCAACGCTGGAGCAGCCCGTGCACGCAAATGAACACAGGCAAACACCCCTACCTCGTGTTGATTCGATTGAAACCGTTTGATCGGGTGATCGACCGCTCGAGTCGGCGCAACGGCAGATGATTTTGACTTCCGTGGTGGGATTATGGAAAACAAGGGCAGTAGTTTTGCTACAGGTTTAATGCCACCTGCTTTAGTCAGGAAGCAGTAAGCTTGAAACTCGCTGCTTGCTTCGTGGTGCTGGCGTAAGCGAGCGAGAGCGAGCGGGCGAGGGCGCGCGAAAAGGAGCGCCTGTGAGCGGCTAGCGAATCGTGTGCCCACGATGACCATCGATTTCGCGTAATCGCCCGCTCTCGCCACGTATGGACGGAGCCTTACTCGGTCAAAATTCTCAGAGCACGCATCCGTAGGGTAGTACGTCAGCAGATTATGGGTTGGTGAAAGTGTAGTGAAGGTAAAGGCGATTGTCGCGTGCGGCGTGCTACGTGATGGCTTGATACGCGACAAGCGCTCTTCAATCTCAGCTTGTCGGGATACATTTTCAGCACTGAGGTGATACTAGCTTGACGATCTCAGACTTTAGATCCACCTGTACATGGATTTGAAGTCATTTAGGTCGAAGTAAGCCGCGAAAGTTTGGCAGAACATTCAGAATTGTAAAACATCGTAGATCAATTAAGGAAATGGCAGACTCGGCATTGAACTTGCTAACAATGCCTTTCGCTACGAGTTCATTCTGACATATCGGTAGAAAGAATCTTGAAAACGGTTCTACATCATGACCGTCAACAGCACGTCCTGTTGGAACATATTTTATCCTCCGTGGCTTGTGACTGTGGAATTTCCCATAGGCTTTCCGTCGCAAACGTGGTATCCCTTGTAAGTCGCTGTGACTTATCATTAGAAAACATTTGTTAATGATTTTTTTCTGGTTTTGACCAATTTTTCAGAAAACAGAAAACAGAAGGGCCAAAATGGCCAGAAAACAGAAAAGTCCGCACATCCCTGGTTCCGATGTGCAATCCTATAATATCGATAGGGCCACGCCCTGTGGTCATTATTATAGAATCGCTCTGCGCCGCTCGGCTGCGGAAGTATAAACGACCTTTCAGGCCTCGTCTATACCTTCGCCGTTGAGCGGCGCCGCCTTCGCCAATCTTATAGTATCGACTGTGCCGCGCCGCGTGACCAATATCACAGAAATGGCGGCTGTAGTATGAATGACCCCTAAACGATACGCTGCGGCGCCGGGCCCGGGGCTGCTGGGCTCTGGGGGACGCGCGGCGCGCGCGGGGAACCAGTTGTGTCTTCTTCTTCTTTGCAGCCGCAGAAGGGTTTTTGTCATAGGTTCAAGAAACGGGCGACCGAAATTGGATTCAACCACAAATCTATTGTCGTCAGTGAGGTGGGCCTCTTCGGACAGTCGAATGGATGTGCTGTAGTGTGGCCAGGGTTACCACAATCCGGACACTCTTCAGGCTTACTGCTGTCGATCCTATGCAAGTATGACATCAGCATAGGGGAATGCCCGCAGCGCAACGAGGCGAGGGAACATCTAGCCCGCCTACCGAGTTCCATCTCGGTGTTGCTGACTTCAGGTGGTGCGATCCCCAATATGGGGTTGACAGCCACCCTACTCAAGCGATCGCTGACGAAACGGGTGTGCTCCGCACGTAGAAGACGAAGATCCAATTGGGAGTCCGTCCATCTTTGTATATTGACTTTTTCGGGAGCATCCGCAAAAGGCGTCCTGATATCTCTCTCTCACACAGGATTTGTTGTGATGTAGATCAGGTATCGGTTTTCGCGAACGACCGATCACCAAGTGGTCGGGTTTTTGATCAGCCAATCACAGGCGCCGCCGATGCACATATAAACCCCCTCTGATAAAAACAGCCCACTTCCCGCCGGCCAAGTCGGGCTAGTCGACTTCGCGCGGCCCCAATTTTGTGGGCGTGGCACAGCGCCCCACTTCCCGCTGACAGAGAAGCTTTCCCGTCTTTCCGCGGAGTGTCGGCGGGCAGTCGGCTATTCCTGGGGGTCATCGAACACTCACTCATCGATTACCACTTTGATATCATCATTGCACCACCCACTAGAGTGGAGCCAATGAACAATTGCTGAGCAGAGAACGTTGTGTTGAGACTTTTTCCAAAACCCGCGCTGTGTGCGACGCTGGCCTTGGGCAGGTGAACCACTGTCCGGTAATGGCATCTGCGCACCGGAAGGCTGCGAGAACTAGTGAGTGTAGGAAGCTTCCCCGCAGAAGCTCACTCCTTACTTGTCAAGAGCAGTTCAAGGTGAAATCCCCAGGAGCGGATTTTGAAGTTTTGCTAGGAGAGACCTTTACTTAAAGGGTGATTTTAAATGTGCCGCAAACTGTTTTAGGACTGTCTTCTGTCCGTCATCAGATTAGCCGTAAGGTGGTGGCAGAAGGGCCGCAGAGTGCGTGCTCACCGTGCACGGGCAGTCAACGAAACAGCGCTGCCGACTGCCTGCGACCGATCTACTGGCCTTCCGCGGGAGGGGTTAAGGGCAGGGTTGAGCAGGCCGTTGTGCCGAATTTCGGCGGAGCTACGACCCCCCCAATTTTTTTTCAAAAAAAAACCGAAATTTTTACGACCCCCCCTCGGGGGGGAGCAAAATTTTTAACCCTTTATTTAGTGTCAAATTTTCGAGGGAATCAAAAGTTTTAATTTTTTTAAACAGCTTCTCTGTAAATAATCTGCCATTTATTGTTTAAAATGCATACATCTCACCCAGACTGACTAATCCTACCTCATTTTACCTTATCAAGTCATTTGGAAAAAATCCTATTTTTCTCCAAAAATTTTACGACCCCCCCCCCCGAATTTTCAATTTTTTCCCCAAAAATTTCCGAAATTTTTACGACCCCCCATTGTGCCTGGTCACAACCCTGCTCAACCCTGGTTAAGGGACGTCGGATAGTGGTACCGCGGGAAGTGTGATGTCTCTATCTGAGCCCGCCGCCGCACTGTTGGGAGACATTCGACCCGATGACTAATTGCCAGCCGTTCCTGCACTAGCCGCTACCACCGCCTCCAGCACTCCACGGGGCCGCCGCCGTCATCGACCAGCCACCGCCACGACGAACACGACGCCACCATTGCACTGCACCTAACCATTATTCTGCTGTACCACTAATAAACCAATTGCTTCACATCTGTGTACCCCACAGACGTAACAGGATTCATAATCCTTCTTAGAGAGAGGGACAGAGAGGTAAAGTCTTGCTGTGAACTCGTTGTTTGCTCTGTCAATAATTTATCTAAAATGCGACTGCGACGCTTTTCGTGGTGGCGTGGAAGGCAGCCTTTACTCCCACAAAGTGATTCTGATAGCGAAGCTATTATTGCAGATTCGCGCGGTCTGCACCTGAGCGCTGATGTCTCGTTTTACTGCGTCGCAAGGATTTGGCTTCCACGCTGCAGCAGTCTGGAGGTGGCAGCAAAATCGTTCACAGTGCATAGCCCCATGGATAATCGGAAGAAATCCATCTAAGAAATCGATCTCGGTGAAAAGCGATGGCCAGTGGCCACTATTAACATGTTTCGGCTTGTTCACACTAAACTGCCTAAGTGAATGGTCCAATGCATAGAAGACGAAACAAATCATTCGCTGGCACTCGCTGCGTCGCTGCCAAGTTCGCAGCGCTGGAGCGATTTTCAGCTACTACTAATTGAGTTTGCCTACTGATAATCGCCCCTCCACTAGCGAAGCAGTAAACATAGTACTTGGCCGCGGCGGTGCAGCGATTGCGGGTGTCTGCCACGAAACTGTCAGAGCTGTATTCTTCCAAACGCGATGGAATAGCAACAGTTGTCCTCCGTAGCGACGTAGCGATTAGCTGCGAAAAAGACCAGCCTTAAGTTCGTTCGTAGCGTCAGAAACCTCTCAAATAACCCGATAGAGCCGTCAGTTTGACGTTGCTTGTACGAGTATAGATTTTGCTATGTCAACCATTTTGTGAATCTGTATGCTGCTTCTAAGTAATTCTGTTCACCAGGAAACCTTGGCCAGATTTCTCTGATGCAACTGCTTACACTCTTGGATTTGTGAGAGCGTTGAATTCTGTATCTTTCTCACAAGACAGTTCACAAGATGCAACTACGGTGAGGAGTTAAATTCTTCTTGATATGACTATAGTTATTGCACCTTCCTCATTGAAAACATGAACCGTAAGGGTGCTGGTAGAGAAAAGAGTGCGAGCGTGGATTAGCCTAGCGTCTACCCCTCCAGCGGCCAGTCGGCCCCACCTTTGTCCCTTCTCGAAGGTCTGTCGCTGGGCAAAGTTGGGCTCCCGGGTCTTCCCCGTCTCGGGCTACATCGGTGGTAATGTGTGTCTCTCAGCTTACCGTTGCCATCCAATGCGGTCCTCTTGGGGAAGGTACCTTCTCTGTGGGGATCACCTGACTGCCGTGCCTGCGTAGTTCTACGCATTGAGTTCTATCGAGAGATAGCCGCGTCGAACACACGTGTTACGCACGCAAGCGAAGAGGTAATGATAGGTCTCAGGGCGATCTCTCGACCAGTTATCGATCATATATAGATTATCACCCTTTTATTCTTAAGGCACTAATACCTTGCTATTACACGATGTTACTTTGGCTCGATATCCATAGACGCGTATTACAGCTGTGAACTATTCCACGGCGTATTATATTAGGTCTAGAAGTTAATTTCCGGGTTTTTGTTGTTATTGATATTTTGTAAAAAATAAAATTATTTTTATATAACGAATTTTATGTTATAATGCTCACTGTATTATCAGCTTTCTATTGATATATAACTTGCTTCACGTACCTTATAAAAAAGTATTATTTTAGTTTCAGAATATGTCAACTTTTGTGCCGGAAAAACGCCATTTGCGGGAAGCTCTCCTTTTCCTTTTCATCTCAAGGAAGAAAGCCACTGACGCGCACCAAATGCTTGCCCAAGCTTACGGGGATGCTGCTCCATCCATAAGAACCTGCCAGAATGGTTTCAGCGTTTCAAATCAGGGTGATTTTGACGTTAAGGACAAAGATCGACCAGTTGGCCAAAAAGTTCGAAGACGAAGAACTTCAGGCTTTGTTGGATCAAGATTCGGCTCAAACGCAAGAACAGCTCGCGGCATCTCTCGGCGTCACCCAAAAGCAATTTCTATTCGATTGAAGGCAATGGGAAGATTCAAAAGGAAGGAAAATGGATCCCCTATGAGCTCTCAGAACGCAACAAAGAGCAGAGGAAAACAACTTCACAAATCTTGTTGGACCGATTCCAAAGAAAGTCTTTTACACCGCATCATAACTGGCGATGAAAAGTGGGTGTACTACGACAATCCGAAGCGAAGAGAAAATCGTGGGTTAGTCCTGGTGAAACAAGCAACTTCGACCGCAAACCAAACATCCACGGAAGAAAGGTCTTACTGTTGCACATATGGTGGGATCAACGCGGTATACTGTACTATGAACTTCTTCAACCTGGCGAAACAGTTACTGCGAATCGCTATCAACATCAACTAGCGCAATTGCGGCATGAAATCGAAGCAAAGAGACCAGAATGGGCGAGTCGACACGAAAAAGTCATATTGCTTCTGATAACGCTCGACCTCATGTTGCTCGAACGGTAAAGGATACGCTAAAAGAGTTCAAATGGGAAGTCTTGCACCGCACCCGCCGTACTCTCCAGACATCGCCCCGTCGGATTATCACCTTTTTCCGGTCAATGGCGCACGGCGGCGGTAGCGGAGCAGCGCTTTCAAGATCGTCAAGATGTCAAAAAATGGCTCGATATGAATGGGTGGAGGCCAAACCAGAAAAATTTTATTATGATGGAATCCATAAGTTACCCAAACTCTGGGAAAATGGTTGTTATTAATGACGGAAATTATTTTGAATAAAGAAATTTTGTTTAAGTATGTCCAGTTTTCAATAGTGTAAAAAGCGTAAAAAAACGCGGAAATTAACTTCTAGACCTAATATAACCGGAGCACGTGGTAGCGCATTATCGCACCTCTTCCACTAGTTCCCTTACGGTGACTAATTTCAGAAGTCGATGAGACTCCCACCAACATCACAGTCGCTCGTTCAAAGGCACAGTACACCCTCAGACATCAGTTTTGTGATTTTCATTTTATTGTGTTGTAGACCCCTCCTGTATAACACTTGCCAAGTGCGAGATCTCAATTCCTCCAAATAAGCTAACGTCGGCATTGATCGTGAAGACTTTGCGTTCACTGTTGAAGTTTGGCGCAAACTCGGTGCCATATGCTATAACATAGGTGCATCGAGTTTGCGCCAGCCTTCAACAGTGAACGCGAAAATCTCTCACGATCCGTGCCGGTTGGATATACGCGACCACCACAGGCCCGACCCCTTCACTCACCACCACAGGCTGACCCCTTCCCAGATTTTCGACCTCGATAACGGCTGGGATGGATGGATAAATTTCACCTGAGTCTACGTTCTTGAGTCCATTGCCGGCCCTTCTCATAATCCTGGCTCGCTCTTGTGCAACGATTGCGAATGAAAGGAAATACAGGCCTAAGGAAGAAACTCGTCTACCAATTTTCGCTCTCAAATAAAAGGCTTCTTAGAGGAGCATACATACTCCTTTCGTAGGGGGGGTCTTGAAAGATTTCAAAGATACCACTGTAGTCAGCGGGTGACCGTCTCCAACATAAGCATGAATAATGAAAAACATTTTTTTGGGTGTACTGTGCCTTCGAAGTCGAGCGCTGACCCCGAGTCCCGGCTTTCAACAGCAACGGCTGCGTATGGGCAGGCCAACGGTTCCGAGATCTCTTGGGAGGCCATCACAACAAAAACAGCGCAGTTTCAAAAGACAATGAAGGCCAACGCTCTCCGGTGACGGGCAGACCATTGAACCGAGAACAGCCGCCTTCTACACATAGGCAGCGCACGGAGAGGGGGCGCGGCAGCGGGGCGTGTACGAAGACGCTGGACGCCCATGGTGCGCCGACTCGAGCCACTCCGTATTCCTTCGTCTATGATAGCCACCTTGATTCCAAAATGATGGCCCGGAAATGAGCGGAGCATTTCTTGATATCGGACTTTGAAATGGTCGACACTGAAACGGTGTTAGTCCGGTATCTGGTACTATTCGGGCGAGTAAGAGAATTCGGATTTGTAGAAGACTTGCAAATCCGAAATAGAGGAAATGAACACATATACTTGGGATATCGTAGAATAATATCGTTCGAACCTTGAAGTAGTGAAGATAACTGATTTCGTGTATGGACTTTGTGTTGCTCTTGCTTGTCAAATGTTGTTGATTTTAGGAGTGCAACAAGAACCCTACACGAGCGGAAACGAGGACCGGCGGCTGGCTCTTTCCATGGAACAGGTAATTTCTTCTCAAATATAACAGGCGTTTCCCTCTCGAAGTGAAGTTGCTTCGTATCCGGGGGTATACCAAAGCAAATTCACTGGGCAGCGGCTGTAGGGTATTGAAGCCAAGATTCGTCCAACATTCCATAGCGACACTCGTGAACTTTGAATTCTGTCGAGACTCAGGTTCATGCTTTGCGCGGGCAGCAACGCGCGCAATATTCATCGTCCATTTCGATCCACTGAAATAAGTAGTGACGATGACCTGTTCATCCTGGACAAGCTAAGTATCAAAGGCCTTGCTGAAAAGGAGCTGGAAACCGCCTAGCGCTCAATGTACAGGGTGTATAACGGAAAGTGGCGTCTTTTCGGGGCAGCGCAGCATCTGGGCGAAAGAAATGCCACTTCGTTGGTAGGCTTGCTCCACGCATGGGACGCATAGAGGTTTATAAACTCCATCTAGCGCATTCATGCATATCGTCCGGTGAGTAGGTTCTGCTAAAGCCACCACCGTGCTTACTTGTCTCATAGGATGGTAAATACTCTTTCCTTATCATTGAAAAAGGATAGATAAGATCTTTTCTGACACACTGCATGGGGCACACCTAGCGTATCAAGGTCATCGGACTCTTCGGAAAAGTGGTAGAATGGGTAATCAAAACCATCAACGTGGGAACGTTTGGTTTTGATTACCCATTCACCACTTTTTTCCGAGGAGTCGATGACCTTAATACACTAGGTGTGCCCCATCCAGAATGGTGCAACATCCTAGAAGCCGCCAAGCTGTTTTGGCGCAAGTAATTACAGTAAGGTTTTGTATTCCACAGGAGATTTCTGATCCCATAGACAAGTTTTCCCACCTTCATTAGGAATATTGCAGATGACAGTGTTTCGAGTATGAGGATTATACGAGTGGTCGTAGCGATTGCAGAAAAGGAAAGCAGGTAGATCTCCTTTTTGTGATTCTGAATCGCTTATCATTCATATATTTTTGCAAAAAAATAGCATAGAGTTGTTCAGACTACTGGAAAGCACTCGTGTTGTGAAGAAAGCAAGAGGCGATAATAATGCCAATGAGATTGGCGTGAAGTTGCTGGAATGTGCCGGGGCAAAAGAAGTGGTTGCTGCGGGCATAGAACCGTCTGTCGACCAGACTTTGGAAAACGAATGCGGCAGATCGTCCACCACAATGAACTCCGGAAACTGTAGCCCTGAGCAAGATCAGTTCGATGGAAGTGCGGAACCTCCTGCCACAATCACAGATGGATGTTCCAGTAGTACGGACTCAGGTTAACAGATGGTGGACCCGTGATTGTGAATCCGAGAAAATTTGATCCGCGCTTCGCGATCCTCGTTAAACGGTCTCATCTCTCCTGACTGTAATGAATTCCTATGCATCAAAAAGGGCTCCGGAAGCAAGGAGAAGCCAAACATCAGCCGGTGAACTCCTGATCAGGAAGCCCTTACATCGAAGGAGCTGGTATAAGAGAGGCATGGTGAAGTGTGTACAAGTAGAAGGCAAGAGGCAAGTTTCAGAGTTTCAACTCTACATATTGAGTACAGCGTTTGACAAAGAAATTTTGTGTCTCAACCTAGGAATTCTCCTCAGGAATTTTGTCACCGTGTGACCCTATTTACCCATTTTTGAAAATGAGTTCCATTTGCTTTAAATTTACAGAGTTTCAGTAATCTATTTGTAAATTTTGAAAACGCCCAATCCTTTCGCTGCTATTCTGATTTGCACAAGCGCGTACAGCCCTTTCGAAATCCTTCCCTGGGGTCATTCTAGCCATCATAAGCCATTGAAGTTTTGCGCGTGCCATTTTTGATTGAAAGTACGGCACGCAATCGTCATACTTTGGGCTCTATTTTTTGCAGTAAATGCTGCAAAACCACGCTGATTTAGTCACCTCAAAGAGAGAAATGAATGCCGAAAGTCATGAAGCCATGATCAACCGGAGCAGTGGTGATAGGCGATTATTTACACCCTGCGTTGTCTGTCGTAAGGTGCATCTGAGATGAGTATGGTGGCCCATGCGGCCGGCGTTAGCTTGGCAGGTGTGGCCGTCGCGTTCGCCGCTCTCGGACTGAAGCATGCGAAAAGTTCCCACCGCCATCGACTACGAATGGGGCCGGCACCGACTGGCAGCAAACTATGCGTTGATCAATCAGCTCTGCAGACGGTGGGAGAGGGACGCGCCGTCGTTAAAATCCAACTTCTCGTCCGAGGGCGTCACATGCGACGGCCGCCTGCCACACGCCGGCCGCGTGGGCCACGCCATTCTCATTCGGCGGGCACACTTTGAGAAACACTTCAGTGAGGGAGAAAAACAAATGAAAACCGTACTGAACTGAATGGCGGGCGTTCTGTCCCGGCTGGTCGGAGCCTGGGCGAGGCGCGAAGTCGTTAACGAGGTGCTAACGATGGCGAGTCGTCGCAGTGGCTAAATGCCTCCTCTTTACTCACCGCACTTATCTGCCAGCAGGGATGAAGGCAGAGTCGCTTGGCGCAGCAGGAGGTCGTAAAATAATTTGAAAATTTCTGAAAAAATATGAAAATCGGGTGAGCTCATACGATTTGACCGAATTTTACTACAAATTTGAAACTTTTCCAACTTTTTCACGCTGAATATCTTGCGGAATTTTTTAGCATCGGAAGGAGATCTTAAAAAGTTTGATCAACAAGGAGGGGTCGTAGCCTGCCGAAGAAATTGGCGCAACGGTCTGCTCAAACCACCTGTCTGCCAGTGAGACACGTCAAATGCTTTATTTACTGATGAAAACATGGTTTGTAGAAAAACATGTTAGCCGTTGTTTACAATAACGTGTTAGAGATCAAAAAGAACCCATAGGGACAATTTTCTCACCAACTACTTAGATATCAATATAAAAATAGATAGTATGATGTAACTTGGTGTTGTTCGGGGTCAATCTCAAAGTTTTGCAGGCAAAAAGGCTCACTGATTAACCAATAAACATCCAGCAGAATTATCAGACTTTCGAATTCATGAATATATTCGAATAGTCTCTCATTTTTTCCGAATGAAATGATAAATTCCGTTCTGTCCTTTTTGATCTCCATTTTATATTTGATTTGCCTTTAAAATCATCGCATTTTAGAAAAATATGAAAATTTGATGATGAGGTTCCCGAATGGGTCGAATATTCCAAGAATCGAATACTTCGCGAATGAATCGAAACGAATGAATCGAATATTCGTAAAAAAAGAATATTTGATGTTTGACTCTCATGAATGAACTTTCCGAAGAGTTCTTCGGTTCGAAAGGAGAACAACAAATACAAAATTATTTGAATTTGTATTCAGTTATTCACATTTATTTATTACACACAACAAACACATGCTTGCTATCCTCTTCTCCTTAATTTCACGTTTTTTACCAATGTCTTTTTGTCCCTACCTGAAATTCAGCATTTTAATACAAACGATCTATTTGGTTGATCTACTGATTTCGGCTATTGTGTTGTACAGCTTGAAAATAAATTCGTTCGTCCTTCCGAACAGATTTGTAACACTATCCGCAAGTTCATCGAATCATTCAAAAATTGGAAAAAGCAAACCTATATTTCCCACCATTGCAACACAGTGAATTTTACAGAATGGTAATTATAAATGTTTTGTATTTGAGTAAACATCGTGTTATAATTTCTTCAGTGCATACAATTTGGTGTCTTGAGTATTGTGATGAGCGAGTCTTCGCGGTGGCGATTAGCCAGCGCGACGACTCGCCATCGTTCGCACCTCGTTAACGACTCTCGCGCCCCCGTCCAGGCTCTGGCCAGCCAGGACAGAACGCCACGGAGCCTACTGAACTGGACACAGTCGTTTGTCGCGGCTGTCCGTTCAGGTGCGCTGCACTGTGACGGGCAGCTGCGACAGCGACTTAATACCGCGCGGGTTTCACCGTAGAAGTATCAAGATCGTTGCATAGTCTCGTCGCTGCGCTTCGTAACACCATGCTTTCAGTCCAAATCGAGGCACGGCTCGGTATCCGTCGAGGCCCACATGGAGCCCGTCATCACCCTGAAAACGCGCTAGCACCCCTCCTGAACCCAGCTTTGCGGCAGGCACATGTGGTTTGTATGGACGCGGGATTTCACATGATTTGTGACAGATGATCGAAAATGTTGCAGTCGCGAACTTTGGTTTGGGATAGATCACGTCGCTGTCTTCAGCCACAGATTTGCCATCTAGTGCGAATTGCGGCTAGACCATCATTGGAAGAGCGGTCGCAGTCGCTGTGGTAACAATTTGTCCAAACTCGTCTCAGCGACGCGTCGCGTGGAGATCAAAACGCGAGACTCCGTCGCTCTTTGCTGTGTTGCGATTCTACGAGAGACAGCTTCAATCGCTGCGCTCTGCCAACTCGTAGCTAGATGCCTCCGAGGGCCCGGCCTGTAACGCCGCCCCATCCCATGCAGCGAGAATTTACGGGGTTTAGCCACGATAGCTAAAACCCGCATATTCTTGTGTCGACGGTACAAGGGTGCAAATTCTACGTGTATTCTACGTAAAAACGAAGGCTAAATTGGAAACATTGATCTCTCTGTCGCTAAACCCGTATATTCTCGCTATAATTTTGTAGCGAGAATCTACGGATTTCGCGACAGCCTGTGTTGAAATGCAATCTTAAACCCGCGCTGGCTACGCGGAACGCAGGGATGCCGTTTGAACAGTGTTGGCCCAGCCAACCCACGGATAACTTGACACTGTGGGTGGTCGTGGAGGGTGACCCCGTGTCGCTATCTGGAAGACCTTGCTAGGGATAATTTCGGCCACTGTGATGCTGCAGGCCGTGGGGAAGAAACAGCGATGCTGTCGATCTCAGCTGGGATCGCCTTTCTAGTACGGATCAGGACTGGGTGGGTCGATCGACCGAGTGCTGTAACGAGAATTTGCGTAGAATATGCGGGTGCCGTAGCGAGAATTTACGTAGAATATGCGGGCGCTGTAGCTAAAATTTCACCAACTGAGGCTAAACTTTCCTTAATTTACGTAAAATCTCGGGTCAAAATAAGACTAGATGCCTCCGAAACCCTGGGCATCTCCGGTTTCCGTGTGAGGCATATAGCTGCGCGCTGGCAGAGTGCGTATTGATACGAAGCCGCGACAACCAGGTCCTTTTCTGAACCTGTCGTTTTGTTTAAATACAACGATCGATTGTCGCAGAGGTAAGCCATTCGTCAGATAGCGTGCCTGTGGCTGATGTCAGCGACGTAGTACGCTATAGGCCCCACGGTTTAACAATGGCTTTAATCACGCGTCGATCAAATTCCCGTCCAATATTCCACAAAACGACACGTATCTCCACCCGCTCGAGAAGAAAAGGTTTTCGCGAGTCGGAGTTGGAGTGCGCGTTTGTGCTGGTTCTTTGCGTTACTTAACTCGAGGCTACTGGCGGGAGTTTTTAGCGTTCCACCTTCACCATATCTTGGCTGTAATGAAGCGGGAACTTACGGCTCGAAGGTCTCAGATTTTTGTGGGTTTTACCAAGCTGGAACTCTCCGCTACTTGTCTGACTTGCTCAAGCCACATCTAAAATGTTTCAAGGAAATGCAGAGACGCTCCGATTATTTGCAAACGTTGCAGGTTGTAGTAGTAGATGAATGGCATATTGCTTCCCTTCACCTACTGTAAACATTTGAAAACCCAAAATTGTCTTATGTGAAAAGTTCCTGAATTGAACGTATACCACCAGTATACCGTAAAGCTTCAGTGACAGTTCATTTGAAATCTTTTCGTAGGCCATCAGAAGAAAAAGATGACTTTATATCTGTGCAACATGTACCATTTCGCCTGATGTGATTGTCGTATCTAACGTCTATTGTGATTCCAGAGTGCGCGTTGCAAAAAGCCAGGACCGTCCTTCCCCTATCTCGCATCGGACCTGATGAAAAGTGGGTATTTTTTTTATTATTTTTGCATTCTTATGTTTTCTTCAACTCAGAGCAGCCGACTCGGGGTGATGTCCACAACTTGAGGGCGTTTGTTGACCTACCGGATCGAATCGAATGTGTAATGCATCGATTGCACACGTTTGGAACTGTTTCGATTCTGGTATATAGAATCCTAAAAAATCATTGAGTCTGTGTCATCCCGTCGGGTGCGTGCCTCAGAAGCGGGGTCCCTGGCCACAATCATAAAGTGGCGCGGTGGTTACTATCATTAAGCGTCAGTTATTGATTGCGTCGTAGAGCTGCAACTGACGCAAGCATCATCGTCGCCGCCATAGTATGCAACGAATCACCGTTGACCCTACACCGCTACAAGGCCGCCGCCTGCAAACTGACACTGTCGTCCTGAAACGTCCGCTACTTCTACCAAACCCTTGCTCATTCGCAGATGTGGTGTGGTTTGGTCCGAAATGGCCGTCATTTTGCCCGCTGAAAACGTTGCTTAGGAGAAGGTAGAAGTAGACTTGTCTGCCCATCCGTAACACCCGCCGGTTTTTCCGATTTCGTCAATTCACAAGTTCTTTGGGCCAAACCAGGCGTTCCAACTACTCTTACGCTGAGCAATGTTTCGGAATCAAAGGTGAATGTTTGGGACAACAACACCACTTCTGAAACGGCGGCGTCCTGGTTGAGGACCACTAGGGGTGCGTGACGCAGAAGGTGAATAATCGGTTCGCATCGATTGTATAATCTTATTAGATAATTCAGTATAGTGAATGGACGGTTCTGCGTCAGTAGATCGTCGCGCGATCGAAACCACACTGGCTGGTTGTATCGCGAACGCCGCTCTGCCAGCCGCAAATAGTCGCGTCTTGTCAATTCGCTGGACTAAATATGACATGGAGACCATACGCAGTCGCGGACATGTAAAGAAGATGAGTGGTAAGTTCCCGAAAAGTTGGCTAATCTCTTAGATGCGTAAAGAAAAGTTAACATGAGCCCATGCAGTCCTCTGTGAACTTGATTTGAGCGGATGCGCTTCCATCTGGATGGTCCTCAAACGAGCTCTGAAGTCCTCTCGGTTAGCTGATGCACGTCAGCATCACAACTGCTTGGATGTGGTAGTCTTAAAATCTGCTGACAAATCCGCGTGTTTTGCGTACCGATTCAATTTTGACCGGGGTTAGACAGGGATGGACTACGGACGACCTAGGGGCATTACCAAGGGGTAATTTATTGTCCTCATATCGCGCTTTACCTGAATATTGATCGGGGGGACTATGTGGGACTACAAACGATTTGGAGGTGATTACCAAAGGACGAGTTTTTTTGTCTTCGTTTCGCGTGCTTTACTTGCATATCGACTGCGTGGGCCTAAGGACTATCGTTCAACTATGGTGGGGATCTCAGTCATTGGAGCAGTGAAAATCCTCCATCCTTCTTGCTAGAAACCAGCATGTGGCTGTTGGAAATCAGCCAGTCAGCTCCAAAGGTTGATTGAACGTTTACGACGAGTCGAAGATGCTGCACCCTAGAACTGTAGGCTTACACTGGTTAAATAATCCGGTATCCTCGGATTCGAGAAATGAAGACCAATGTGACTAGTCAGTCTCCTTAATGTTGATTTATTGGCGTCTGTTCGCATAACTATAATATGCTTTAGACTCTTATGCGGTGTTGACGGCGTGCATGACAGGGCGAGCTTTCCCAATTGTGCCTGACAAAGTCGATTCTGCTCAAACAACGGGTATGGCAGAGGCTGACTCCACCCTCAACAACGTACTGGAGGTAGTCATCTGGAGAAGTCTATTTAGCAGTCATGGCGTTGCTCCAAAGAGGTGTATTGAGGTGAGCACTTTGCAGTTCACTCTTCCTTTTGTACTTCTGAGGTTTTCATTGCGCTCGTGTCATTTCTGTGGGAAACCGCAGAGCAGCTACGCGGCACGCACAAAGGGAAAATATCAGCACCCCCTCTCTTGTTTCGTGCTACTGATGAGACGTAGCTGCGTTGCGGCTTTTCAGAACAGTGACACAGACGATATGTAATGTGATACTCGGATAGATTAGTGGTCAGAAGTGAAACTGTAATAGTCTAGAATCGTTTAGTGCACTGCCTCTCTAAAGAAGCGTCCTCCTTCACAAAGGTGTAATTCAGTTCTTCATAAGCACGATGAAGCCATCACCTGCTTGTCTTTCGCGCGTATTATTGGTGTGTCTTGCTGGCAGGGTAAGGCGTGCCACTGTGAATTGTTCGTGAGAAGTGCGACCCTCCTCCTACTTGAAAACTACTACATATCCACTCCCCAAATGAGTCGAGAAAGTAGCTCTTATATAAACGAAAAACTCAGTGTATATCAATTGTTTCATGAAAAAAAAACATTTCAATCGAAAATTATGAAAAAATGGGAAGCAAAAAATATGACCTCACTGTGCTGCGTTAACCTTTCGCAGTTTCTCTGTTCGAAAAAGAAAAAAAAATGCTATTGTTTTATTATTATCATGCAGTGCCTACTTTCAGATCATCTTTACTAAAATTTCAGAAAATCTTCACACTAAATGGCAGCTAGTTTTGCTGCTTCAGCCCAGCGCCCCACCCCCCTTTTTCGTGTACGGCTCTCCTCGGTGAAGTTCACCAAGTGTGCTTTACCCTGCTTGCTGGTGCCAGAAAAGGCTTTCACACTTCTGTTCCGAAAATCTGAGCTTCAAGGTGCAAGCCGGGGCAGCGGTTATATGTACAGATTTGGTATCTTCCATGTAATTTTTGTGGAAGGCTGTGACGTACCTACGTGGCATACGCGGTTTGTGCAGAAGCGGGGACGTAACAAATGTCGATCCCAAGGTTTCGGAAACCTTGCTGCTTCGTGACTTTTCAACACCTAACGGACCGCGTGTCCACACTGCGCATCCACGGCTGTTTTGCCTCTTGGACCGCGTGTCCACACGGCGCACCCACGCAATGAACTCTATTTTTCATAATTTCTTCGAAAAAGCAAGATTCGTTTTTATTGTAGCTGGAAGACTTGTGTAAGCGGAACTTATATTACTGGTGGGCAAACATGAATCACCTTTACTATCCTTTATTCGGGTTGTTCCATGAGGAAAATCCGGTTCGAATACCAACTGAGCTGATTGGCCGTGGAGCGCGCGGTCGGCTGCGCAAAGTAGCCGTGGTGCGCACGGTTTCTCAAATGTTGAGGGAATAACACGAACATTCAAGGTCTTGGCTGTCTCCTCACGTGCGAAACTGCTGGATCACTCAATATTGAGAAAACGGTGCAAGGGTTCATCTATTCATGTGAACTCTCTTTTCAACCACGTCAATAATTGGTTTGTATTACTTGAAGTCTGCTCGAGATTGTTACTGATGCTTATTTGGAAGACGTTTCGGCGAGATCGCTTTCGCCTGAGCTTGAAAATTCCTGGAATGGACTTTCTTCAACAACCCATTTTTAATTTTTATTCAATTTTGAAAAAAAGTCGATAAATCAGCGAATCAATCATCGTAGAACAGCGAACTCTTCAGAGTACACAACTACGGAGTTTCAAAACCTGAAAGTTTTAGCATATGGGAGAAATTGTAGAAGTTACAAATTTCACAAAAATGCAAAAAGAAATACGCGTCGCTGTTTTTTTTTGCTTCCTGATGTCCATTGCGTATGAACTCATGTCGCAATACGTGTTCTACTGATTAGTTTTAGTCAGGTTGCACTGGGGCGTTGTACTGTCAAGGCTGCTTCCACTTGTCTCACGGCCGAGATATGAGACACGTCTCTTTCCTGTACCCTGATAGCTAAGCTCTGGTACATCCCTAGTGACCTGTTGATTTCGATTATCACCAGCAGCGGAGCGGTGGGCCTCGGTGAAATATAACTAGTGATAAGGAGGTTTCGACGAAAAAGCCACCGCTCCGCGCTGTGATAGCCGAAAACATGAGTTCTTTTGGAATGAAATAGAGTTTACATATCCCATTGCTGCCTCATTCGGTCAGTGCTTTATCACTTACGTCCCCCGTCTTTCACGAAAGGCGTCATGGCTGTTGGTTTCTCGGGAGCTTTGAATTTCTCGCTGGGCTGTTACTTTTCTTACAGTGGCTTATATGTATTCGTGTCCGGTCATTGCCCGGTCCCACGAAGGTAGTCGGTATACTCGTGTTCCGGAAGTTCAGGCAAGCCTCGATGACGCCATTCAGGACCAAGGGCATCATAGCCGGCTGATGCGGCCACCTTATATATTTGCGTGCGCTGCAGTCTCAGCTTTAGCAAGGCACAGAACACCCAGAAAAAATTAATTTTCAGATTTTATGCTTATCTTGGAGAGAGTCAACACGCTTCATCACGAGTGGTATCTTTTGAAATCGTCCAAGACCCCTTTTTGAACAGAGAGTTAAGTGGCTGTTGAAAACTGCCTAGATTTTGAGGGTAAGCTTTCTGTTCATTTGCAATCTGTTGCCTGAGAGTAGGATAAGGAGACAGTCTGGTAATGGATCGAAGAACGACGACTTGCTTGGAATATATCCATCCATCGAGCCGCTATCGAGTTCAAAGAAAGTCTCAAGCTAGGGGTCGGGCCTGTGGTGGAGAGAGCAAGAAGGGGGTCGGGCCTTGTGGTGGTCGCTTATATCTCGCTTATTTGAAGGAAATAAGATCTGGCATTTGACAGACGTGTTAGCATACAGGAGGGTCTTCTACACAATTACACATGAAAATCTCAAAATTCATATCTGAGGGTGTACTGTGCCTTTAAGTGAGGCATAGACTACTTTTCAGTTTTACTCCAACTATGAGCCAACTGCTCTGATCTTATGACAGCTTATGGAGCAATGAGCTATATAGCTGCTTTGAGAATCAATTACTGTGAGATAGGCTTAGGTTTTCTTTTCTGGCTACAACGTTCCATCAACTCCGCTTTTATGGTCTTTGTATGATGCGCGTCCATTGGACGTAATAAATAAATAAATAAATAAACTAAAGAGTTTCGGCGAACCTGTTTTGGTGCTTCCATCCCCAGCCCTCATACTTTTGGTCGAGCAGCTTCAACAGCAATGACTGATTTGATGCTCCGATAGAAGGAGACGAAAATGAAAATGTTTCAATTATTCACTACTTGGACAGGAAACTAAACTTTTGAATGTGAAACTCGGCAGATATTGGTTTCAATGGAAAACTACAGAAATATAGAGAAAAGTAATATACCACGAATGCTATATTTTATATTACGCTTTTCCAAACAGAACACAAAAGATCGAGGAACAATTCTTCCAACTACTCTATAAGTAAATGATAATGGCAAAATTACGCGGGGAGATGAAGATCGGATCTGCGTTGGAACGCTGGAGAATGATATGAGCAATGAAAGACGCTATATAAGCCTCGCTATTGGATAGACGTCTTCAACTGTTTTGTGACGGGAAATAGTCAACTTGCGATTGGTCTGGACTACACGCATAGGACTACACAGGAGCAAGCAGCACTGCCAGCACTTAGTAAGCTTCTGAAAAAAGGTGACTAGGCGAGAGTTTTTCGCCTTGAGCTGGTCTGGTACTTTATTTGGGAAGAGGATCACAAAAATTAATGCCCGAATCCCAAGGTCGATTGGTCCCATCAAAGCCGAGAACGGGACTTCGGTTATGAGGGATCAAAAAACCGCCCAATAACCGATGCGCCGCTCGGCGGCAAATGGTCTCTCAGACGGCTGACTTCGGATTAAGTGAGCGGCGTATACTGAGCCTAGTTTCAATCGCGGACCTTTCTCATTTTTGAGTATGATCATGTTGAGCGATCGAATCTTAGAAGAATGTGATTTCGAATAATAACATACATTTCTTGTCGGTGGCAACTCTAGGGAAACTATGTAACTTGCAAGGTGACGTGTCATGATCTGTCTTTAAAATTATAGTTCCGGCTTAGGTCGCCTCCATATACAACTCCGCCTACGGCCTATTTTTCACGGGAAGACTATAACATGCTTCGCACGCGCTTACCTTTAACTGACGAAGTTTTTGTGACCAAGTGTCTGAAAATGTTCTACGGTTATTTTCTTCCCCCAACCCAGAAGCGTACGCTTGCGCCTGCCGCCACTTCTTGATTTGTTCATGTGGTAGACTGAAAAGGAGTAACCGGTGTATTGTAGAGGAAAGCTCTAAGGTGCTTGCGGAGATTCTGGAGAAGAATGTGCATTCCCAATCGTTTGCCTAGTTTGTTGCGTATGACAATTGTAAATGTGATGAACTCCGTTTTCCAGCTTTGTAAGACAATTTTTCACTGATTTCGATTAACAGGCTGAGTCTCATTCGAACTATGAAGACGTTGACACAAGTAGTGACTACAGCAGTACTAGCGACGAAGGTGAGCTCCCAATGTAGAAAAAAAACACTCCCTTAGACTTCTTCCCGCAGTAACGGGCATGATCCGGTTCAAACCCCTTTGTAACCTCAGTTACCCAAATTTGATCAAACAGGGGAAGTCTTACTTTCAGAAGATGAGGATGAAGATGATGTTACTGCTCTAAACGTCGAGTCTGACCAGACAGCTGCGAATGTATAGATGGCAGTTGCTCACACCTGCTCGCATTCTCCGTTTCACGGTTAACCTCTGTAATTTCATCATCACCTCTTGTACAAGTATCTCTATCTCTGTTAACATACGGAAAAATATTTAGTTCTGTAAGAGCTCTTATTCCTGTAGCATTGATAGCGTATTTTTTGTAACATGAACTTCTCCCCCTCTATTATGGCTCTTCGGCGGAAACCTCAAGTGGATCCCCAGAAGACTCGCCTAAAGAAATACGGTTTTCTCCTTGTATGCTTCTGTGAGTATTGTTTTCCATATTTAATGGAAAACGATAATGATTGTTTTCAATTTATCAGGGATGTGCGAAAAACATATTTCAGGAAACGAAAACCGAAGATTTGACAAATTTTCCGGGTGCAGATAGGCCAGATGAAAATAAAAAAATCAGGAAATTTTTTAGTTTTTCTTTTTCTTTATGAATTTTTTGACAAAAAAAAAACAGAGAAATGAAAAAAAATGCGTTCTCGCGGCGTAGCATATTCTATTAAAAGCATCAAAATTTTAGAAGACCAAAACCTTCGTTTTGAAGTTTCATATGCTTTATTCGCACATCCTTTATAGTGATAGAGGTGGAGGAGTGGGAAGAAGCTGGTCCCGACTCCCACCCATCGATGAACGAATCAAAATTGTGCTTGAGGGTGGAAAAACCAGCGCGAGTTGTTTGGTGGAGTTGAGGGAATGGAGATTAGCCGCTTCCCTACCGCTTTCGTCTAGAACAACAGATTATGCTTTTATTGTTTTGTATTCGTAGTGAACAGATCACAAATAACTCTGTCGTCTTCATTTCGGGCAGAGTTGTGATTTTTCTTGTTTCTCGTGTTCGTTCCTCGATAAACTCTGTAAATCCGAGATGAGAACGGAAAACTCTGACATCGGCGGTACGAAAGAAAGGCTCAAAACTAGATTTGACTCAGAATCGTTCATCAGTTCGGTGTTTTCTTCCAGTCTGCGTCTATATGAGTCTACGTTTGCAGGCGCACAGTCTACAGCGTGTAAAGCTAATGAGTTAGCGAATTTCTTAGGCGTGCTTGTGGGTTGCAAAATCATCAAACATCACATCGCAATGTCATACCTTAGGTGGATTTGTATTAAAATGGCGCTTAGCAATGCAATCATGCGAAAAACAAAATGACGGCATTACTCATAAATCGTTCCCAGGGATCCACTGCATTTACCAGGTTGCTCTCGGAGTTGATCGATGTTGGTCGCCCATTCTTCTTCCGTCATGCCGTTAAAAGACGCACAGTTTTGTTTTTCGCACTTTCTGGCAAAAAAAGCAATGTGGAGAAACAACAAAAAGGTGAGATCTTCTTTTCCCGTGGACTGACCGCAGTCACTTCTGTGATTTGCGGTCAGTCCTACAGTGCTCCAAAAGTCTGTGGCAACTTTGCGATCGTCAGATCCTTGCTCCTCGGTGTGCGAGCGCAGGAAGGCGCGATCGTCGATGCTCTGAGAAGAATTTGCCGAGTCAGTGCCGGGGAGTACCGCGACCCTCGTCTTTGCGTGGAAGAGAATTTTCTCTATCTCGCCGTGAGTTTTTTCATTCTTCAAATTCAATCGTTCAGATATCCCTCCTATGGGCAATATATGGTTTGGAAATAATAGAATGTAGTCGCTGATTATCTGAAAATTTGCCTCTGATCAGCCTTGAAAAAGACATCTACTGGCGATTAGACTGCTTTCTGGGGAGAGGGCTGTACCCCAGAAGGTGTGCGGCAAGGAAAAATAAAGTTTTGGAAAATCGGCAACGGAAAACCCCAAGACGGTCAACAAAACGGCAATCGGCAAACGACAATTACCGCACACCCCCTTTTGTACAGTATTTCAAAAAGAGAGCGGCTACATATTATGAACATTTTTATAGATAGCCTTTTCGGATATCTGCAATGAGGGAGATTTCAAATGCTTAAATGCCTCAATGTAGTATGATTTTATTTTGAATAAGTATTCTCTTATCGACTGAAATCATTGGTTACTGAATGAGGAAGCTGCCGGGCGTACAGCAGCAGCGAAGCGTGAGACACGAGACAACCACAAAATTTTCTCGGAATCTCTTTAGTTAGTCCGGCGTTCTTTGGCCATTTTACTTCAGTTTCCGAGAATCTTGAAAAAGAGTTCCGCACAGCAATGTCATAAGTTTGTTCTGGGGATCTCCAAGCGACTCCAGAAGTGTATCATGTCGGGACCATTGCGTATTGATCTTTCAAGATAGGTTGAAAATCGAGAGTAAGCATTTCGTGGTTATATTTGTGCCGCTACCCGTTTTTTTGTGTTTGTACCGGCCTGTCATTCCAGTCTTAATGCAAAATAGGAATTTGATGACTCACCAAAGCACTCCAGTGAAGATGTAAGATGTCGAAAGTACGATATTTCGTCCAGTAGAGATAGTAGGCACTATACTTTTGACCGAATCGAATGATTCGAAAAATCACTCGTTTGAAAAGTCGACTGAGCGAATTATTCGAAGAAAAGTCGGAAGATATTCGAAAAAGGCAAAATCCTGAATTATTCGAAAACTCGAATATTCGAAAAGTTCAGAATCCCGAATTATTCGAAAAGTCGAATATTCGAAAAGTTCAAAATCCCGGAATTATTCGAAAACTCGAATATTCGAAAAGTTTAAAAACTCCGACTTATTCGAAAAGTCGAATATTCGAAAAGTTTAAAAATCCGCTGAATTATCTCGATAGAGTCGAATATTCGAAAATCTACGAGAACATTCGGAATGAATTCGATAGTCGACTTTTTCTCTAAATAAAATTGTTTCTGCCAGAACATTTCATTGACCCACGAGCAGGTTGCGTGCCAAAGAAGCACATTGACGCAAGTCGTAAGATGTGTTTGGAAATCAAAGGTAGAGCGAAACTTATCAATGATGACTCACTCATGTGGCACGCGACTCGTAAGTGATCTTTCATAGTCCTCACCGTGAGGCGGTAAAGCTATTACTTTGCAGAGGTCGCGGCGACGATGTCGCGGTGTAAGAACTGGTACAACCCGTCGCGCCCAGCGCAAGCACTTCAATCGCGCCTAGCCCTGATACAGCCGTGGCACGGTGCGAATCCCTCAAACAAAAACCCTCTCCACTATAGTTGTACAATTTCGGAAAAAGCCGAACGAACGAAAATCGAATTTTTTCGTTCAAAATCGTTTCGAACGAACGAAAAATGAAAAATTTCGTTCGCTGAAGAACTTCGAACGAACGCGAATTTCGAAAAACTTTCGAAATTTCGGAGGTCGAACGAACGAAATTCGAAACAAATCGAAAATTTCTGATTCTTTTTCAGTTTCTGTATTTTTTCGAATCTCGTTGAAAATTTCGAGAATTTTTTCAGAAATTTATAATATTTCGAAATTTGTTCGAAAAATTCCGAACGAACAAATTTCGAAAAAATTTCGTTTGACGAATTTTCGAACGGATGAAAACGAACGAAAAAAATTTCGAGAAATCTTCCGAAATTTTTCGAAAATTTCGTTCGTGTACAACTATACTCTCCACGACCCGCCGAAGAGCCGCCGGCGTCGCCAACGGGATAGTGGCCGTGGAGACCAAAATCCGAAGTTTTGGTCGCCACGCGGTAGTGGCCTACGGGCGGTGGTAGTGACTTTCCAGTGAGCGAGCTTAATTGCGCTTCGTACGCGGGCGACAAGCCCCTCTGAATTTTTTCCAAAAATATACAGCCGTCAAGCACCGGTGCGCAAACGTAGCTAGCACACCGACTTGCGACGCGGCCACCGGCACGCCAACTGACGCAACGTTGCCAGTGCTCCGAGGTAACAACTGGGGCCGCCAGCCTTGGCTGAGCGGGGCTTTCAATGGTCAGGCGGGCCAAGCACCTCAAGCTTCCGGTAGCTAAACCGACGGCAGACTGCAGTCGTCTGAGTCCTGGCTCAGAAGGGCAGTGTATGCTTTCTTTGGAAATTAGAGTCTTGGGCGTCGAGCACTCTTTTTGAGTTCACGCTTTGCCCGTGTTAGGCGCCATCCCGCTGTTAGTGGCTCGCGATAGAGCAAGCTCTCTCGTGTGTCCAGGAGGGCGAGCACATGCCTACTATCGCGTGTCTCTGGAAAAAAACGCAAGCAGATCGGGGTGGGCGTCGAGCTCCTTTTTGTCTGAGCCAGTAGGAGCTGTCTCATTACAAAACCCGCTCCACACGCCCCAGCTGAAGAGCCGGCGTCGCCAACGAGATAGTGGGCCGTGGAGCCCCAAAATTCCCGAAGTTTTCTCGTCCGCAGTAGTGAGCTTCGCGGGCAAAGCGGTAAAGACTGTAGTGGGTGAGCAGCTAGCTTCGAGCCCGGGCGAGAAGCCCTTCCTGATGTAAAAAGTTTTCCATAAAAATACACACGCACCGGTAAGCGCAACGCGACCGGCATAAGCCAAAATCGCAACGCGGCCAATGCGCCTAGCATCAACGAGGGCCGCTAGCTGTATGAGCGGGGCCTCCAGCGGCCAGAAGCGGGGTCATGTACCTCAAACTTGTGGAATTAAACCGACACTTGACCATTTTGTTGCTCAATTCGTTGACCATTTTGTTGCTAAATAAAAAAAAAACGACACAGAATGCCGTTTTTACCCAGAAAATGAATGCTCGACATTTATCTTAGTACCACAGCCGTCCCAGGCTGTCGGCCTCGGTATTAATGCCACCGACCGTTGTTCTCCGGTAAATGCCTTCCTCAGATCCACCTATTTATCTCTTTCGGAAGGATTCCTGCGCCTCATTCGATCGAATTTTCCATTCTAGGCGTTGCTATTTCTCATGTAGTCAAGAAACAAGCCAAGATTTCAACTTCTGGAAGGGCTGCGATGGTTACAGCTTCTGTTCGGCGTTAGGGGCCCGGCTTTAAGCTTTTTCACCCTGGACGAGGTGAGAAAAACAAGCAATATTGACAAAAGAAGTATTGAGTCAATTCTGGTACCTCAACGTGTAGTTTGACAAATAAGGGGAAGTGTTTCAGTCGGTATGTTTAGTCAGAATGTTCGTAAATATAATGGAATGGTCAAAAGTCATAGTAAAGCATTATAAGGAAAGGTTCTCAGAAAAGATGAAATTAGCAGAACCATAGATGTACCCAGGTTTTCCAACACTCTGAATATGCTAGTGGCAGTGAAAACCCCTGAAGCAGTTACGCCGTAAAGCAGTGATATCGTTGAAAACTGAGGTGTTCATAAAAATGAAAAACGCACTGTATAGCCAATAGTTTTGTGAATAGTTTGTTCGCCTCTTCTATTCGACAGTTTGGATCAATCCCAAAAAGAAAGATAGAATACGCTAGCTGAAGTGATGCAGCTCTTTTTTCTCGAAAGTAATGACTTACTCCAAAAGTTGGATGGAAAAAAATTCGAAAAAATTATTCGACAGTCGATTGAAAAAAGTCGACTTTTATTCGAAAAAGCTCGAATATTCGAAAAGTTGAAAATCCCGAATTATTCGAAAAATCGAATATTCGAAAAGTTCAAAAATTCCGAATTATTCGAAAAGTCGAATATTCGAAAAGCTTTCAAAATCACGAATAATTCGAAAAAGTCGAATATTCGAATAGTTGAAAAATCCTGAATAATTCGAAAAAATCGAATATCCGAAAAGTTCGCAAAATCCCGAATTATTCGAAAAGTCGAATATTCGAAAACTTCAAAATTCCGAATCATTCGAAAAGTCGAATATCTTCGAAAAAATCTGAAAATGTAAAAGTATAGTAGGCACTTCGTCACTCGTCTAACACGAGGAGCACAAGAGCCATGACAGGCGCAAACGATCCAGTGGTGAATTTTTTTTATCGGCAATCTTGATATCCAAACTTATGCAAAGGAAGCTAATTTTCGGGAGAAAAAAAATCAGAAGAAACCCACCTAACTGGAAAGGTTTGAAGGTGCAAAGAAATTCGACCTTTGAAAAAAAAACTTTTGGCGCACGTATTGTACCGAACACGGATTAGATGGAGTGGGCGGAGGTGGATGCGTTGGGAGGCGCTTTTGTGCTCTTCAACTCTCAACGAAACTCTCAACTTGTCGAAAGTTGAGAATTTCAAATGGGGATGTTTTAACACATTGTCGTATAAATCAATGGGTTGCCTGGGCAAAACAAAAAAATAAGGCACAGTTTATGCGCGTATGACGCCTTTAACGAAGAAACCTATGAGATGCGAAATTTAGCAGAAACGCGAACGCATTCTAGCACTTGTAGCAACTTTTTGCGTATGTTCATGGCAAGAAACAAATTCTTATAATTTATGTACCCGTATGTGAATTGAAAACCAGACAGAACACTAGCAAAACTGTGCAAAGAAGAACGACTAGAGATAAGTGGGTTCATGAGCGGAGAGCAGTCTGACGTCTCGACCATCTCGGATTCGTCGCTGGCACTGATCCGCGCTTCCGCCTGCGGACTATGAGGAACGCCGTAGTCGAGCCGCGTTCATCTGCTGCTGAACATCAAGATCAGGGCTATGGGCGTACTCGATGGAGTGGATGACCTCGCGCCTCTCACCGTCGTCGGTGCCAGTTTCGCCGTACTCGGTGCTGCGTACGTGGTGGATCCTCGCTTGTACTTTTCATCGACCGTGTCCGACTATATCGATGTTGCAGTTATTGCCATTCAACGCACCTGAAACAGAATTATTGAAATTTATGTTGAACACTGCGACTTTGTCATCCATGCATGGGGGCCAAAATTTCTGGGCGTCGAGTAGAATTGGCCTCAAATTCGTTACTCAGCGACCCGCATGTATGTATCTACAAGACAACGGCTACAAACCGCATCTCAAACCTGGTTACTTCTTTTTGCAGATATACACGCCATCCAGTGCGGCAAGAAGCTGTTTGCAGCTGTTTTTGGCTCTTTCTGCCATTGCCGGTTAATTTTATGCGTTTCTTCAACAGCGGAGCGTCGATTTTTCTAGCTCGCGTTATTCACGACTGAACGCTGTTTAAGAAGCTTTTAATACTAGCGCATCCGGCTTTGCGACATATTTAATTCCGAGCGCAACTCCTGGGATTGCGTAGTTGTTGAAGAGCCGTGTGCAAAACCAATAATCGAAAGAGTCAATTGCATTTTTAAGTGCAGAATGCCAAAACATTTTGTTGCTTGCTTTAGGTTATCCTGGTAATCACGGAGAGAGGCTTTCTATCGGGTAGAGATCTCACAAAGGAAGCTATTTCAGCGTGATTCGAACTGGAGCGAAATGATGCACCTGTTTTTAGTAGTAAGATATAAGTTACTCGCCCTCAAACCCAGATCCCAAAAATTGCAAGCTCGAAGCGTAGAGTGAGCTTCAGAAATCATAAATTCTTTAGCCAAGCTTCTGTGTCTAAGGAGTTCATTTGAGGTGCTGAGCACGGGCATGAGATCTATTTTCGGTTTTTCGAACAACTGTAGGAGGTTACGGTAGGACTAACTTGATTTTTCACAACAACCTACAGAAGCAAATCTGAAAGCGATCCCATCCTTTGTGCTTAAAGGGAAACCCCAGATATTCTCCGAGACAAAAAATAGAAAGAGGGAAAAAGTAATTTTTGTTTCTAGGTTGTCGATCCACCGTTTTCGATCTTATAATTTCGTGAGATGTAGGTTTGAGTGACGAGTAGGGCATCACCTGTTCAAGGCTGGGATGATACTCTTCAGCGGGATAATACAACGTCGGCGACAGTGCAAAACAGGCATATAGATTTTTGGTCGATATGGAAGGTAAACATTGCGTCCCGTCGCTCGTCGCTGGCAGTATGATCCCGGGGTAATTCTAGTGCAAACTCGGTGCCAGCAATGCTAAAACATAGGCAATACACCGAGTTCTGCGCCAACCTTCAATGGGGGAACGCAAAGGTATCACTAGGATTCATGCTGACTGTACACATCCGTATACGCGCATCTGCCCACAAAATATTGAAGATTGATAATGTTCGTTTTGGAAAGTGGAGGGCAGTCCGCGATGAAATACAGAAATTGCCTTTAACAACTGTAGATCTTCAATTAATAGAAGTAAAAGTAGAGAAGTATTGATATGAACGGATCTGCATGAGATCGTCAAATCTCATACCATTTATCTACGGCGAAAATGTTAAGCAGTATAATAAAAAATTGTTGCTCATGCGGGTAATATTGATTCGAAGTGCACTTAACAGCCTGATAATATCTCCTAGAAGTAGAAGAAGGGCCGAAGAAAATCCTAACCAGAAAACTATTGGCACTTCAGTGATTCGTAACCCGCTAGCGTGCTGGAAAGATCGTGAAAATACAAAAGATAGCACAGGCCGTATCCATGGAAACTACGGGAGCCTTCCGGGATTGCCTAAAAGTTCGCCCGCCGCATGCATCCGGCTGTGGTTTAAGGAAAATTTCCCGAGGAGATTTCCGTAGTTTCATGAATACGGCCACAGAGAGAGAATTTTGTCTGGCAAGCCACCGAGACACTGCGATAACGCAATATGCCGATACCAGTCGCCTAACTCATATTTTCATTACTGACATCGCTTGCAAGTCACTTCAGGATAACTATTCCGTTATGCGAGGTATTCAAATCTACTCGGATCCTTCCTCCACTTTTTTCCAGAGAAGTATTGAATATCTGGAGAAACAACTGACCGTACAATATCCAATTGATAGCCGAATTCGTGAATGGTAATGCGTGAATGGAAGTACATAATGTAGGGACGAATAGCGGAGGAACGGTTCCCTCGGAATCACCTGAAATTAAATTCAGCAACTAATATCAGAACAAGTGCGGGCCGGCAGAATGACGTGCCTACCCCTCTCCTGGTGAGTACTAGTTTCCTCGAATTGCTTCCGCAAGAACAGGCTCATGGAATCAGATGGACGTGCTTTGCGGCTCCTTTAGTCGTTTTGGTTTTTTTGCCTGGGTTGTTTCCATCTATCACGTCATTTTGAGTTCGCGTGGCGGACCCTGTATTGACGAGCATTTTGAAAAAGAATCTAACGCGATTTATTGAAAATGCAAACTGGAGTTTTTCTTTATCTCGCTTTCAACATACCGCATTGTATCTCCAACATTCGGGCATACATAGTACATGAAGTGTGTCCCGAATGAGACTGTCTGCCCACTGCAGTCGGCGTGCGTGTCAAGCAACTGTCGCAAAAGCGTTCTCCAACATTGGTATCTCCAACATTCCGGGCATACATGAGTACATAAAGTGTGTCCGAATGAGACTGTCTGCCGCTTACGCAGTGGCATGATGCGCGTCAAGCAACTGTCGCAAAAAGCGTTTTTCCGATTCATGGTAATCGCTCATTAGGAATATTCAGACGAATATTGAGGTAACTTATCCGAATCAGCTGTCTGCAGCCGTGTGGAGGAGGTTGCCCGAAGAAGCTGCCATCCGCAGAGCGACCGCGCGGTACGCACGCCGACTACTTGGGCTGCCAGCTTCATTCGGACAGACTTTACACACTATCTCACCATACTGTCAAACAATTTGTGTTTTGTAAAGACATACGTTCTACTTTGAAGGAAACTTATAAGAGGGATATTCTGGGAATGAAACAAAACTTTGATCGACTCGATACTTCAGCTGCCAAACAAGGAAGTGTCAAGGAGAATAAAGATAAGACAACGTTTTCAAGCTGTTTTAGCTTCTACAGGAAGCCGAAAAGATAGGCGAGATTGGTTTGCCCCGAAGGGAGTGTTCACGATAACTCTTCAAATTCGGAATTATTTGCTAGAGCGATTGCTTGAGTCTTCGAGCAGAAACCGAAATGGCGGAGAAATATGGAAAAAATCACGCCAGCATGCAATTACCGCACTGTTTGTTGTCACTGAATGAAGTCTGCGTGCAAATTGTGGTGCGCGCGAAGCGCGCACCAGCAGATTCGCTTCTCGAACCTGACCACGCGCGCAACCGCTTTTTCCAGAAATCTAAGTTTAGAGTGAACCTAAAAATTAGCTCTTATTTGCATTGAAAAGAGCGCCTTAAAAGTTGTTATTAATCTTCTAAAAATGGTTTGGGATGTGGTTTCGTGGTCTTCGAGAAAATTCTTTTGAAACCACTCAGTTTTTGGTGTTAATCTTGTTTTTTCTTCCAGTTGGCGTACTCACGATCTTGTGGAATTACACTTAAAAATTGAGGTACTCAGACAAATGAAAACAAGTTACTTGTAATATAAATGTAACTTACTTGACATGTCTCCAAGTAACTGATACATTTTATATTACATGTGACATACATTTCATATTGCATGTAACTTAAATTTATATTGCATGTAAGTTACATTTATGTTACTTGCAACTTACACTTGAATTTTCACCATGGGTGGCCATCACGTGACGCAGAGGACGCTACGCAGAAGAGGCGGCGCGTTCCAGAGCACACACTACACAAAAAAATGCTGTGTGGGGCCTTCCTGCTGGTGTGGGGTCGAGAGTACCTCAAACTCCGGATAATAGATCCGACGAGTGCGTCAAACATCCCCCTTGTGGATGATATGTTCTTGGCCGATTTAAGTTACTTGCACGACTATATTGTGCCATTTAAGTTACATGTAACTTATCGGGAGGCGTACCGTACGCAGTGTCCTCTTAGAAATCGAAAACAAGTTACTTGTAACATATCTGAGCCGATGTAAGTTACTTGCGCTACTTATATCCAGGTGCATTTAAGATACATGTAAAATATCGGTGGCGCACCGCAAGCAGTATCCCGCCAATATGCTACATGTAACTTAAATGACCTGAGATAAGTCGCAAGTAACTTAAATCGGCTCAGATTTGTTACAAGTACCTTGTTTTCGGCCTTTTATGTTACAAGTAACTTGTTTTCGTTTTTCTGAGAAGGCGTCGTAAGCGTGAAAAAAGCCGTGTCTCAATTTTTTAATGTGTCTGCGCAGGCAAGCTCTTGAGGTGCAGGATAATAGAGAAAAAGCCCCACAGTACTCTCTATTTTCTGAACACAAGTTCGCGTTATGACCTCTGGAAGCATTCAGCTCCCGAACTGTGATCGAAAATCGATTTTCAGGTACTGTATGTATTACAGGTTTATCCAAGTTTCTCCTGTGAATGGAGGAAAGGGGGTAGGGCGAAATCAGTCGAAAGTCCCTAAGCGATCGGGCGACTACCCGGAATCAGGGCTACAAGTATAGTTGGGTCCATGCCTGCTTCCTCAAGGATAAACATTTAAAGGCACAGGGCACCCAAAAAATTAATTTTCAGATCCCGTGCTTATCTTGGAGAGAGCGACTCTCTGATCACAATGGTATCTCTGAAATCGTCCAAGATCCCCTCTGAACAGAGTTATGGCTCTTCAAAGATGCCTAGATTTTGAGGGTGAAAATCGGTGGACGAGTTGTCTCAGGCCTGTATTTCTCTTCATTTGCAATCGTTGCGCGAGAGCGACCCAGGATTCAAAAGACAGCCCGTCAGTGGACTGAAGAACGACGACTTGTTGGAATTCATCCATCCATTTAGCCGCTATCGACCTCGGAAATCTGCTAGGGGTCGGGCCTGTGGTGGTGAGCGAAGGGTGTCGGGCCTGTGGTGGTCGCTTATATCTCGCTTATCTGGAGGAATTGAGATCTCGCATTTGGCATGTGTTGTACAGGAAGGGTCTTCTACACAATTACATGAAAATCTCAAAATTCATATCTGAGGGTGTACTGTGCCTTTAAATCTCCCTCGCGGCTGGCGTGGCAGTCGCGTGCGCCGGCTAGCTAATCGATTCAGGTCGAGTGAAGAGCGCAACTGATCAGCTTACCATACCGCCAGCCGCAAGTGAAATTCGAACCGCATGCACCAGCCGCGACTGGATTTAAATGTATTTTCTTGAGGAAACAAGCCACGGACCCAACTGTATGTACAGGCCACACCGTAGTTTTGGGCCAATCTTCATTCGAGTTATCGAAATTCTGGTCAATTCATTCTCCCTAATGACTAGTAAATTTCATCAACTTGGTTTCCTTCTAATTGTGAGTGGGGAATGTACCTTATTCAAGGGAAGAACAGGTCTCGTGGAGAAAAAAATTAAGTTTGTAGCATAGCAACAATGACGAAGATCTACAAGGTGAACTCAAAAGACGGCAAATTCGTTTTTTTTTCTGTCTGAAAGTGTTCTTGACGGCTATCGGAACTACAAAACGTGAAGAATCTGGGTCAGCCTTCTCGTTACAAGCATATGTAGTGAATGTATGCTGACCCAGGTCGTTACCTTCAAAGTTTCTTTACAGACACGACTTACAAATACATAAATTACGCCTTCACAAAGTATTCATGAGTGCTGCGAAACTTTTAACCCAAAGCCTTTGCCCAATCGTAACCCTCAATTCCTAGCCCTCGAGAACAAGGAGTGCACAAATCCAATAAATGAATTAGGTATAGCGACTCGATTCCCGCTTTCATGCATGAACAACTTCATTTATAACAGTTACGGAAGAAATGAGTGGGAGGACCATTAAGGATTACGTAGGTTGAAAGAAATAAGGGATCTCTTTAAAAACAGCAAATCTTCCATGAGAACTAATAGGCCGATGCAAAAGTCTCCGGACTTTTCACGACTTTGAATGAAAAAGATTTATTTCAAAAACAAACAAGGCTCACCCAACAAAATAATATCCATCACATTCAAGGATCCTTCGCCACCGACTGGGGATCATGAGTTCCCGACGCGTAGAACCCTGGCTGATTTGATTCGAAGTACTCTTTCAATTCCATTTTGAATTCGTCATGGTTAGTGAACTGTTTTCCATTCAGGAAGTGCTGCATCGAGCGAAACAGATGGTAGTCGAAAGGGGCAAGAGCAAGGCTATATGGAGGATGAGGAAGAACTTCCCAGCCCAGGTTAAGCAGTTTCTGTCGGGTTATCAGATATATGTACGTGTGGCCGAGCATGGTCGTGAAGAAGACCGGATAACCCGATGGAAACTGCTGGGCAAGGGGCTGGGGGTTCTTCCTCACCCTCCATAAAGCCCAGATCTTGCTTCCTCCAACTGTTCCGCTCGATGCAGCATTTCCTGGATGGAAAACAGTTCACTAACGACGACGAAGGCAGATGGTCTCAGAAGAGTACTTCGACCCGAAACAGCCAGAGTTCTACGCGTCGGGAATGCATGATCTGCCCAATCGGTGGCAAAGGATCGTTGAATGTGATGGAAGTCATGTTGTTGGGTAAGCGTTGTTTGTTTTTGAAATAATTCTTCTTTATTCAAAGTCGTGAAAAGTCTGAACACTTTTGCATCGACGTAATAGATTAAAGGTGGGGTCCGCGATAAAAACAGTTTTTTAACTCGCTTAATGAAAATGTAGATCTGGTAATTACAAAAGTAAAAAAGTGAAAAAACGAAATTTCGGTGGAAAATCGCACAAAAAAAGCCGGAATGATTAACTACAGGTGTGTTCACGCTCCCCAGTCAACGAGATTTCCATGACTGCTTGTTCATCAGTCATTCAAAGTGCGAGCTCGGCCCAAAAATGGTGTTGTTTGGTCGTGTGGCGTGTAGTGAAGAAACAGCGTATAAAAAGGTTCAGAAAAGGCTAAAACAACGGTTTCTAACGTTGAGGGAGTGAACGAGCTTACTGGTCCTGCTACTTTCCGCAAACACTCAGCAAACGCACGCTAATCGCGAAATGTGCGCGAGTCGATCCGGGTGGACGCGGCGAAGTTGCGTGGCAATTTGCCATCGAAAACGTGCGCGGCGCCGCAAGCGCGACCGAATGGGGGCGGAGCGGGATGAGAAGGCGCAACAGGAAAACTACCGAAACCGCTTTTAGTATTTATTTCTGGCCCGCTCGACCCTATCCCCTTCATCTGCCAACCTAGTATTTCACACTAAATTCTCGAGAACGAGAGTTATCGTGAACACTCTCTTTTAAGTAGTCATTGGCTTCTTTAAATGCCCAGCAATTGCTTCAGAAGCAAAATAAAGTACGGCAAAAGAGGCATTTATATCGATAATTAAGGGCGGGAGGACGCCAAGCTGTGACTTGTCCCTGAGCGTTTTCCCTCATTTTTTACTTATTCTCACTTTGGTGATGGCCAGATCTACCTTTTCATGAGGATAGCACAATAGCCGGTTTCATCGAGAATCCTGCCTTTGGAGGGCGGAGGGAATGGGTGCCAGATTTTCCTCTTATTTTCTGAAAAGTTAAGATTCCGCGTTTGGCAGGGCTGCTCCGAACAGCTGCCGGACCATATTATCAGATTTTACCAACGAGCTTGGACTCTGCCTTTGAACTGAAGAGATCATGGAAAAGCCTCCTTTGGGGATTAGGGGATTGACAAATGGAAAGTCTCTGACTGTGAGCGATTTCAAAGTTAACAGGATGAATCACAGATAAACCTCAAGGACGCTTCAAGGCACTCATGAGGAAATCACCTAAGTAGAAGAAGAATGAATATGCGGAAACTAAGAGAGTACATCTGATAAACCTGAGAGGATGACAGAAAGTTTGCGAACGATTTCAGACACAACACCTTCTTCACTTTGATTTTTGTTTGCGAGTTTCCAATTTCAAACAATGCCTTGGCTTCAGTTTACCACTGAGTTCACAAAAAAAAGACGGCTAGAAACGCTGTAAAACCCTTTGTTTCAGTCAAAGCATTTTCTAGTCTGAAAGAGTTGCCCGGCAGGATGAACGAGATCTCTGTGGTTGTGACGGGTGAATAATGGCGTTAGAAGAATATGTTGTGCGAAACATTACCAGTTACAGTCCAAAGGAAAAGAACGGAGTAGCGAAACGAGCTTTGAAATGAAAGATTATCGTGAACACTTCCCGTATGGAACGTTTGCCATACTTTGCGGATAATTTGAATAAACATTTGGCAGAATATGTGTATGTAAAGAATAGATACACTTTGGGCCAGAACACAGTGGGCTTATTCCTGGGTTTTCGGGATGAATTCGAAAACATTCCGTGCTATCTCACAGAAACAAAAACAAGAGAAAAGTGCGACGTTTTCGAGACAACCTTCATGGAATTCCGAAAGACTTTGAAAAACCATGGAGAAAAATCGGAAACCGAAGCAAAACTTTGCATATACGAGTGACGTCCCTTAAATAACGAAAGAACACATTAAGACTGGATCTAAACAGAGCTCGGACGATGAATCAGAATAATTGTGGATTTTTAGCTCAAAACGCCCTTTTGATTGAGACGGTGCATACATGATCTAGGGAAAACCCGTTGAATTATTCGAATCTCTTTGCAGAAACCTAGGAATGACGTGAAAACTCATAAACAAGTTATGTATTTTTAAACAGATTTCAAAAACCTAGTATGCAATTATATAAAATTTTACCTGTGTTCTCCAGGTAAACAGCAAACACGGTGGCCATCCAAAAAGGTGTCCAACAAAGAAAGTAGAAACAGGCTACTGCCAGTGTATACAACGAGATTCTCATCAGTGGGATGTGCGAGGACTGAAATGCGAAAAAACATTTGGCTGTTTATATACGGGAATGCCATGTTCTTGAGAGTATCTTCTGTTTGCGAGTGTGATTTCTTTCCGTTCGTCGCGTGCGTCTGCGTGCGTACGCTGCGTCTCCTTCTGCCCCACAATTCCTCGCCGTCTCTGCTCTCGCTCCGCACAAGCGCGCGAGGGAACAGAGTAAATCTTTTGGAACCAGAGGTTACGTCTTTTTTCAAATACCGGTTTCCGAGTGAACTGGAACTAAGCAATACTTTATTGTCGTTCTAGACAGATATCTGCCCAATACCACCAGCTCGCACATATGTATCCTCTATTCCAGAGTGTAATTCACAGTGGTTGATTGCGTGAATGTGAGCGCGTATACTGCGTCCCCATTTCTTCGACACACGCGCTGCCTCAACCCTCGCCCCGCACAAGCACGCAAACGAACAAACTAAAATAGCCTCCGACATAGAGATTATGTACATATATTCAGCGCAGTACTTCACACATGAAAACATTTTCTAAGAATTACTCATATTCCTTAGGAAAGAAATGATGAGTTCAAACTGGAGCACGACTGCAGCCAGGAACATTTGTCACCCAATGTTCGTCATCCTTCCAACAATGGACTGTACACTCCGAAGCGCCAGGGCTAGGCAGAACCTAGTAGGCATGCATTTCGAAAACTCTTACAGCTAGGTGGGAGGGGGAGAGGGGTAGTGCGTAATCCACGCTACGGAAAGGCACAAGGAGGTTTAAAAACAAAGCGTCTGCTGAACAAACTATAAACTAGCCAGGTCCCCACTTTCGAGAAAAACACTTCGCGTTTAAGATACAAATCTCTCGAATCAAAAATTTTTGAAGATTCTTCGCCTAGATTTTACGCAGGCAAACTTTGTCAATATGAAAACATATAAATGTGTGAAAATTCTTTATATTTATATATATATATATATATATATATATATATATATATATATATATATATATATATATATATATATATATATATATATATATATATATATATATATATATATATATATATATATATATATATATATATATATATATATATATATATATATATATATATATATATATATATATATATATATATATATATATATATATATATATATATATATATATATATATATAGAGCTATTTCCATGCACCGTTTGCGGCTTTGCAGGAAACCCGCCTCAAGGATAGACCCGTTATCAGCGTCGGAGAGTACACCATCTACTGCGGTAACGCTGACGATAGGAGAGTGGGAGGCTGTGCAATAGATGTAAGGAAGGATTTCAATGGTATGGTCAAGGAGTTCGGCTCAACGTCGTGTCGGAATGCATTCGTACGACTGTGGGATAACAGAGGATTCAATCTGTGGATAGTGAGTGCTCATGCGTCCACTGAAACCGCCGAAGACAATTCGAACGCTGCGTTTTATGAGGAACTCAATACGTTGCTGGCCAGGATACCTTGTCAGCATGCTGTTGTCGTGGGGATTGACGCAAATGAGAAGATGGGACTTGATCAGGAATACGAAGTACTCGGTAAATGGTTCTACCCAGTGGAGCAAACATCGGACAATGGCTACCGCCTTGTCGACTTTGTGAACGCAGTGGTCTGATTATTGCATCGACATTCCAAGAGGAATCATCGCCGCCATCAGCTTACGTGGCAGGGACCAACCCAGCTATCTCGAGAAGAGCAGCGGAAGCGGAAGATGACAACTTTGAAACTACAGCTTGACTATGTCCTGACGAGGAATATTCCAGTATCGGACATTCGAAGATCTAGAGCTGTGTGGGATGTCGCATTCGATTCGGATCACCGTCCTGTTCGGTTGAACTTCACTGCGAGGATTCGTCAGAGGAAGCGAGAAGCTAAGCCTCTCCAGAGGATTGATACGACAAGTCTCAGGGATGAAGAGTGCAGAAGGAATTTTCAACAACGCGTTTCTATTCACATCGGAGTACGGACTAAGAAGAAACTTTGCGACGCGGATTCTTTTATGAAGTGCATCCAGGACGCTTCGAAAGAGGCACTCCCGGTTGCACAGTCTAAGAAGAAGTTCGCCTACGTCTCAGAAGAAACAACATCTACCTACAACAGAGTATGTGCTCTCCGAACTGCAGGAAACTTCGTGGAGGAGAAGCGTCTGAGGAGGAAGTTGCGTCGGCAGCTTCAAAGTGACCGCGAGCGAGAGTGGACGTGTAGAGCTAAGGAGTTCGAGAAGGCTTGGGAGCAGAAGAATCCGAGGAAAGCCTACACATTGCTGCGACAGTATAGCGGGAAGATGAAGAGATGTTCTCATGTGAACACTACCAATGGAGTTGCAGTTGGTGATGCGACGCTGCCAATATGGAAGGATTACTTCAGTTCACTACTGAATCGTCCAGCGCCATCAGTACCTGAGCTCCCGCATCTTCAGAGAGCACATTACGATGTCAGTGAGGAACTGCCGACTGAGTCTGAAGTTTTGGATTGTGTCTGGAAAATGAAGAATGGAAAGGCTGGTGGAGATGACAACATCACTGCTGAAATGCTGAAAGCTCTTCCTCCGTCTGGGATTCGTGAAATGACCAACACCATCCGTGCTATATGGATGAGCGAAAGTATACCCGATTCGTGGAGACATGCGATCATCGTACCTCTTCTCAAGAAGCTATCCGTCACGGATCCTAAGAACTACAGAGGAATCTCTCTACTTCGTGTCATGTGCAAGGTTTTAGAACGTATCATTCTCGAGCGACTTATCAAACATCGTGAAGGAACGACCAGAGATGAGCAAGCCGGTTTTCGACCTGGAAGATCGACCATCGACCAAGTGTTCGTCGTGAGAAGAGTAATTGGATCGTGGCAGCGGTGTTTGAAGCCATTACAGTTTGCTTTTTTGAACTTTGAAGCCGCGTTCGACTCTCCTCATCGTGATCGATTGCTCAATGCTCTGCGAGCAGATGGAGTCCCGGAAAAGTATGTTCGGTTAATCGAGGACATGAACAAAGGAACAACAGCAGCAGTTCGTACACCTGTCGGATTTACGTCAGCTTTCGAGGTGAGAACAGGAGTAAGGCAAGGAGCCGTTGCAGGACCTTTTCTTTTCAACTTCGCCGTTGATGACATCATGCGTAGAGTTCCAGAACAGTTTCCTGCGGATGTGATCCTAACACCATCAGGACGCTCCTTGTCGACCTGGAGTACGCCGACGACATTGTGTTATTCGCTGAAAACAACGCAAAACTGCAAGGATTGTGAACCTCGTTTCGAAGTATGCCGCAGCCTATGGACTTCGTCTTCGTCCCGACAAGGCAAGCAGATGTGGGTCTCTCAGGAGGCCTTCAACGGGAGTTTGTGTGGACGGACAACGTATCGATCTGGTGGACGATTTCTGTTATTTGGGCTGTTTGCTGAAGAACGATGGTAGTTATGCAGCCGATAATCGACAACGATGTGCGAAAGCTACGTCTGCATTTAATTCTCTAACCAAGTGTTTGTGGTCTACCACCATCGCGAAGGAAGTCAAGTTGCGCGTCTACCTATCCGCTATTCGCCCTATCATGATGTACGGATCGGGGACGTGGCAGCACCGAAGACGCAAATGGAAAGGTTGGATTGCACGGAGAGGAAGGTTTTTAGGCGTTTGCTTGGATATTTCTGGCCGCGTGTATGCCATAACGAAGACCTTTACAAGGAAATCGACGCAGTACATCAACGCTTGACACGAGGGAGGTGCCAGCATCTCCTAACGCCATCTCAAGCAGCAATGGAAAGTCGACTTCGACTGCTCGGGCATATACTAAGAAGAACGCCGGATCGTCTCGTACAACATGCTTTAAGAATGCTTCCAAATCCTGTCTGGAAACGGCCACCTGGGCGTAGGCGGAAGTTCTGGACGGATGTGGTTAAAGAGGATTTGAAGTCACTCGGCATCGAAAGACAGTTCAGGCGCGATGTTTCGTTTTGCAGGAAATGGAATAGTGACAGCTGGATGGAATGTGTTCAAATTGTGGCTGAAGACCGTGAAAAATGGACACGGCTGACTACTAGGACGGCACATCTCGGTGAAGATGCGGAATGACCGCGTCAGGCGAAAGCCAACCGATTAAGTCATATATATATATATATATATATATATATATATATATATATATATATATATATATATATATATATATATATATATATATATATATATATATATATATATATATATATATATATATATATATATATATATATATATATATATATATATATATATATATATATATATATATATATATATATATATATATATATGTCCTGAAATTTTGTTTTTGATGAGATTCGTAAATGTCACAAGCCGGGTCCTGGCGTTATACTGCTTATCTACCAGATACACAATTGGATAATAAAATTACGAAAAGGAGAACTACATACCGCAAGCGTTTTGTGCATAAACGAATGTAGGAGCGATCTCTTGCACATGGTTTTTTTTTCAAGGGTACTCCAGTTGAAAAAAACCTTGATAAAAAGAGACTGATTGGATCGAAATTTTTCGATTTTTGTTTCGAAGTAAAACCACTACGGCGCATGTTCTGATCATGATCATAATCTACAGGAATTTTTATGAGCCCCAAGTTCGGAGGCTCATAACTTTCATAGGGAAGTTTTCAGAAATTTCAAGAAGTGAGAACCTGGCATATTACCTCTCTATCGATCAATCCAGAACGAAAACGAGTTTTCTTTGCATTTATGGCGATCTCGATTCTTAGGGGCTGAGCAGAGCGGCACGACTTTGCAAAAATCCCGGAATTATTTTCCCAACGACGACGACTCCGAAGCCTGGCTCCCGCACTTTTCGACACCCGCCTTAGCGATTTTCGGCGGAAAGACACTGATAAGTTGTTAAAGAGGCACAGGCAGGTGTTAGAAACAACGACGAATATATAATTGAACGAACCGTTGTCATATGTAATTGCTATCATTATGAATAAATGCTGATATTCAAAAACACGGAAACCTTTTTTTCAACCTAAAACTGAAGAAAATGTGCTTGTGCTTGCTTTCCTGGAATTCCGGCATAGTGTTAAAAAATGTTCGAAGAAAAATTCTCTGCTCTACCAGATAATGTAATTAGATTTTTTATTAGATACATTCCCATTGATTTTCGGGTCAATAACGTGAAGCAAGTTTTTTGCCCCTCCAATATATCGATCCGAAAATCGTTGAAATTGCTTCCTTAGAAAAAATACAGCAACACTATCTATTTAAGCGCGGAAATTCCTCTGAAATGGTCTATAAAATGTAGCGGAAACTTAAGAAATTCAATGCGAAGTTGCCAATCGAGAAAAAACGAGACAACCCAGGCCCGAACCCTATATTTGGGGGCCAAGGATGATGATAATAAGTGCATCTTCGACTGGTGTCGTGTGCTACAAAAAACAGCTAAAGAAGTCCTTTCAGGCGGCACGTACAAAATTTTCTTAAATAATTCTAGGCATATCGCCCTTATGTACATTTCCGAACCTCGTTGTTATCGATGTTTTTGCTGAATGTTTCACGGAAACTGCCATCATTCTTTCTCATGTGCCTTATACAATGAATTTCCAATTACACAGGCTCTTCTTGGACCCGAAAAAGTTCATTTCGTTGTCTAATTCTCAAACAAACAGGAGATGTTTGCTGACCGAATTCTTACCCACAAATTGTGATCCAGCTATTTTTCTTCGAATCGGAATGCAATTCATTATGATGAAGGCCGATTCGCAATTGAAGGACAATGCCACGTTTTATGCACATTCCCCCTTTTTTGTTGGAAATTACAAACTCAATTTGGAAACCTCATTTTGCTTACAATTTATGATACACATGAATGAACCTCAAAGGCATCGTTCACGATGCATTAATTTCTTGAGTTCTCCATATGCAGGCTATAAAGCGGCGAAATTCACTTGGTTCCTACGCGTGCTGGTGCTGAGCCGAGGTTAGATACAGTGAGACAGCGTAGACCAGACGGAGGCGGAGGCGTCGCGCGCCCCGCTCGCGCCTCGAATGATGTGAGTTCCGATGTTTTATAGAGGGTACAGTTCATCTACACGACCGCGTTCAGTCTGCGAAGTGGAAGCGTGTCGCGGCGCAGTTTCGAGGATCCTCAACAGGGATGTGCGGCAAACGATTTTGAAGAATCGGCAAACGGAAATCGACAAAATTTGTCCAAAAATGGCCGGCAAACGGCAATCGGCAATCGACAAACGGCAAAACAAATAAAAAATCTTGTGCAGAAACGATGCAAATGTTCTAAAAGTAGCAGTGGAAGTACTTCTTTCTCATGCACATTTCGTATTTTAATAGCCATATAAGAAATGGTTTTTGATTAGTGTACGCCCGACTGTCCTTGAACCTCGGAATTTTGTTCTAATTCAATAACACCACATGGTTTTCAATAATGCCACAAGAAGTTTAACCCCTTACGTTACGTCTTGTTACGCTTATTACCTGATATAAAAACAGCACCGGAATGAGCATTCTATTGAACACTGCTAATAGCAATGCTGTGGTGAAAGGACAGTAATTTTCGAGGTTCTCTAAAGTCAACCTTTTTCGGAATATGTAGTAGTCATTCAATTGCTTCGTGCTTCAATTTCATCGGACAAAACTCAGAGTTTAGCGCAATGCAATTTGAAAGGGTGAGCACACGAAAGTCGTTCAAAGAAAGGAAGAGGTCAATGTGTCCCTTCTTTAGGGGATTATTTTCCAACAAGCGTGGCAGCCATGCCCCTGCTCTGTAGAAATCGCCGCTGCGGCTCCGCGATAAAGCCATACCGGCACCTACAGGCACCAGTGCGACTCCGCAAAAGTGCCGCTGCGGCACAGCGATCGGTGGCTACGCGTCTACAATAATAGGAGCAACTGAAAGTAACTCATATGAAATTAGTTATGAGCCACACTACAACTGGGGGGGGGGCTACGACAGAAATGCGCACCTACGGTTGTTAGGTACTTTGTCTGATAGAGACAGAGGGTATCCCCGTTACTGCGGGCAAGAAGATACGGGACGTGGGTAATCAAACTTGGGTGATTGAACCGCACAGGACAGTGCATCGTAGTCGACGCGGGTTCGCTGATGCATCCTCGCGGAGTCGGTGCGATTCTAACACGGAACTGCTGCGGTACTATCGAGCCAGTGTCGAGACGTTGCTGAGATTCAAGGCACTGCAACAGAATCGTGTCGACGCAGTGATAAACGCGGAGCCGCTGCGGTACTACCGAGGAACTATCGCCGCACAGCTGACGGTCGCGTTACTTTGCCGGCTATGCCGTGGCAAACTTTCTCAAAGTTTGCAGCGTACTCGTTGGCGTGTCTCGCGGTGTGTTAACTGTTTGACCGAAATTTAGATGAAAGATTATCACGTGGAGAAATACAACTAAAACGCTCGTTTTCGAACAGTCTTTGGTAACCTCCCCAAAAAAACTGCACCGTCTTCGGCATCTCTCCCCTCCGACCTTTTTAAATTGCTTCTAAACTGCGCGTTAACAACTCATGTACATGGAATTAAGTAGTGTTTCAAGCTCTCCAGAACTACGACTTCTGAAAAACCGCGGTTTATCACACACCACCTCCTTCCCAAACTGTACGCCATCCCTTATTCCGAACTGATCACCGTCGACTCCGTCAATCAGTTCATAGTCAAGCAGCGAATTTAATCAGAAGGATGTTCCCACGACGTGTACACCCTCCCCACCGTTTTAACTGAAACCTCCAACTTGGTAGCATTGTTTTCAGCGTAATTGTGAGCATAATAGAAGATGGCGAAGTGCATAAGAACACGAACTGACAGTGAGAAGTCCAGCATCCTCTACACGACGCTCTGAAAAATATCTGAAAGCGAATGAGCTCTGAACCCTTTCTGCCCTCTCCTGAGGGAGTTCAGGGTGTTCATTCTTGTCCCGATGAATCCTACAATAATTGGTCAAGCTTCAGCAAGGAGAGGGTGGGGAATTCAGTACCCTTCCATACAAGAGGACACACGCGAGCATTAAGCTGCAATACTAGCAATTGCCCTGACGTGTCCGCACGGTAGGTAACATCAACTGCTGCAAAGGCTTATTGGGTTCCCATTTGCATCCTAATCGCGGCGTTTGTTATCTATTGCGCACTTTTTGCCGAATTTTGTCGAAAAGTGAGAGGAAAAACGGCAAACGACAATCGACAAAAATCGTCGAAAAACGGCCGGCAATCGGCAACCGGCAAACGACAATTGCCGCACATCCCTGATCCTCAAACAGGGATGCCGGGTCACCCAGGCGGTTTTTGCCTATTTTCTCCCATCATACAGTTCATCTACGCGATTGCTTAGATGAACTGTATTATGGGAGCTCTAGTACCATGTATAACTGCTATGTACACTAAGAAACCGCGAAAAAATCATTTTGGGAACGCCATCTCAGAGCACAGAATTGTTTTCACGGAGCTTTACTATTACGAATAGGCAACATTGAGGTCTTAAGCGTTGCCAACTAGCTCTACATGGTTGAACATTGAATTGAGCTGTACAAAAATAAATGTGGTTTTCTGCGCGGACGATAGCTTTCGACAAAGATCTCAAATCTCATGCCTATGTAGTGGTGTACGATGCCTTGAGGAAAGGCTCATTTTGGAAAACTTCAACTAGAAAAAGGCAGTGTACGCGCAGAAAAACATGTTCAATTTTTTAAACTATTTAGCGCAGGTAGAGCTACCAGGTTGTGATATATCGCTATAAGGCCACCTAAAACACTCAAACTACTGAGAAAAACTCGTCTAGAAGTCCCAGAGCATTCAGCCTTCTTTTTTCCAAGTCTGTCCGGTGTGGTTTGTGAAATACACAAATGTCGGGAATGCTGGACGTCTTAAATTGTTTAGCCCCTGCAACTTTTAGGATAATTATTTCTTTTGGTCTTTCCATTATCAAAAATTCTCGAAAACAAAGAAACTATCATTGCACATGTTTGAGTGTGAGGATCTCTCGAAATAAAGAATATGGGATTTCGGATCTCCCCGGTCTGTCGAAGCCTGTTGTGGCGCTTCTGCTCCTCGTGCGAGACGATCGACCGGGAAAACGCTTTTTCAGACTACGGAGCGATTTTCAAGAGGCTATAGCATTATGGATACGCAGCAATGAGGTCTAAAGCTTTGTAAACTGTCTCCACTTATTTCAAACATTGGGTTGAGAAGAAAAAAAAAAGCGCGGTTTTCCGCGCGGACGCTGCCTTTAAGGTTCCCTGCGACACGAAACTGAACTTATTCAACATTTGCAGCAGAAAAAAGTGAAACTATGCGCGAAGAAAGCAGGTATTCAACCTGATTGCGGAAAAACTTTGATAATTTTGTTTGTTTCGAGCTTACCATCTTGTACATATTAGGTATAACGCCATTTTTCTACCGTGACTTACCGTAGTCGTCCGAAAACCCAAAAACGAACCTCACACACTCGTATTCACCAACCCTCGCAACTCCTCTGGAGGGAAGTTGGGTGAAAAATGAGAATTTTATTTGCCGCGATCCACCTACGGTTTTAGGCTTGTGGAAATTGTTTTATGCTCTTGAGATATGTGATGATTTGGGCAAGGGACACCAACAACTTTTACACTTATTGTCAGTAGTGTGGCCATCCTTACAGGGGACTCCATCTCACTCACTCTGGGTTACGCTAAAATGGTTTCCCCTGCTAGTTCCAGTCAAAGAGTTTATGCTCGTTTGATTGGGAAGGCTCTAGGACCCTACACAGAAGCCAATATTCGGGTGTTATTTCAATTTCGTGTGATGACAGATATGCACTTGTCATACTAATGTGTCAGAACCACGACACCCGCATATTATATGAGAGTGGACCTTCGACGCACATAATTTGATGCTCAATTATTTATAAAGGGATAAAGAGAATTAACAAAAAGATCAGCTAGCTGTGCCTGTAAAAGCTGTGTATAGAATGCTCACCTTGAATGTCCTCGCATGTTCTCGAAGTTTTCTGAGTAGTTTTGAGTAGAAATAGGCGATCAGAACTAATGGAGTGCAATAACACAGCACGAATTGATAGATGGTAAATGCGGTGAACATCTGTGAGTCGATATCCACTGTACATTTTCGATCTTCATCCGTGTGATCTTGCGATAGCCTGAAATTAACTTCTGACTAACATTGTTTCAACATATCATTCAGCACCTCAACCTTTCCAGGCTTCCAACTGATCTTGCATTTCCTGATCGGCGCAGAAATGCGTTCAGGATAAGGGAAGGATTAGATTAATACTCAAAGATAATGAGGAAGCTGATTGTAAGCTGCAGTTACAACAAAAAAATTCTCGTTGCTTCAATGCAACGAGTGGGTGCTAATAGGATGGAGAAGACAACACGCTTCTCCATCTCTCTTCTTAATTTTCCAGAGGAATCCCATTAAAAGCTCTCTATCACTATGGTCTGTGTCATTGAATAAAGAATCCACGACGCTGTTCGGCGGTGGCAAACGGAAAAGTAAGGAATGATGGCTATTGACCGGACGATTTCGCACCCAATCTGCGGCCTGCTATTTGAATGCTATACTTGTAAAAGGCTTTACACAAAATGTGCTTTCCGTGCCGCTCTGTCAACGACTACTTCAATGTGGTCTACTTGGGAAAGTAGAGATATAGACTGTGTTTCATTTCAAGTGAACTCCTGTTTTCGTTTATCACAGCACGGAGCGGTGGCTTTTCCGCCGGAACCTCCTTATCACTAGTTATATTTTACCGGGGCCCACCGCTGCGCAGCTGGTTATAATCGAAATCCACAAGCCACTAGGGGCTCTACAGAGTCTGTGTAGTTGGAATCAGCACTGAGAGCCTTTTTTTTCAAAAATTACATACATACTCCTTGGCAAAGGAAAAAAGCAGTGGTGCGGTTACGGACTTCTTCTAATATGCTGTAGCAACAACCATTTTTGCCGAAACAGCCATCATTGATCGATGAGTTTCTGTTTCCACCGGTACGAATACAACCGTGGAGTCAATGAAAACAAGCAAAAATGTTATAATAGAAACAATAACTTACCGATCAATCACAGCTGCTTCAAAAAAGTGATTGGTAGTGCAGTATACTGATAGAAGTCAGCATCCGCACCACCTCATTTTCCGTTGCTGTACATTGTGTCATTGTGTCGACAATCTCTGGATGGGGGGTAGCCGCGACGCTGCTACGATTGCTTTATCATGAAAATCGTGCGGCTGCTTCTGAGAAAACACAATGGTAGAATTGGAAAAAACAACCGCTCCCCCCCAAGATAGCAAGATAGTGGCTGCAACGCTGCTTCCTTAAGATAAGGTTTAAGCGATGCATGACTAACATCCGAGCAAAGCCTACTTGCATGCTACTAGTAATGATACAGATGAAAAAGTCTAACAACAAGTCGTCATGCCTACATATATCCATAGATCAAAAGGCTTCATGTGCCATTTCAACGAAGAAAAGTCACGACGCCGATTTAAAATGCGACCTCAGTTTCCTATCGCAGTGTTATGAGGCAGCTCAATTTCTTACGTGGTTTTGCTGCAATATGAGAGCTCTGAGGCATTCAAGGAGAGCTCCTTATGTTATAGGTCATAAAGGGCGAGCGTGTCTTTTTGGTCTGAACATCGTTATCAGTAGATGAGTTCCACTATGGTCGTTGGTCAGAATGAAGAGCCTACGCTCTGGAGTTCATGTGTACTCGATTTTTCAGTACCACGAAAAAACCCTGTTCAAATATCAACAATTCTGGGTAGATATGCTTACATCTTGGACGGAAGGTGTGAAGGTGAAATTTGAACTTCCAGTGTACAAAAACGATTCTATTATACACAGTGATGGATTTAGGAACTTCGGGTGAAGGACTGAAACTTTTAGAACACAACGGCAAGCAGGTGATCCTTTCGAGCAGTCCAGTTAAAAACATGCGGTGCACCAGATAACACCAGTGGCCGTATTCATGAAACTACGGCAGCCTCCCGAGAGGGTCCAGAGTCCGCCCGCCGTATACATTGGCTGGTATCAAAACCCTTCCTGGGAGGCTCCCGCTCTTTGATGAATAGGTCCACAGATCGTTGACAGCAGCCGCATGCACTCTCGCCTTCACAGGAACAAATCACCGTCCGGAAAACTTGTTTCTCTTGTGTCAGCCAATTTCAGGGCTACAACTTCGACCGGTCATATCCAGCTACCAAACTCTGCGCGGATTATTTTGGTTGGGCACAGGTGCTAACACTGAACAAAAAGAGAGACATAGGTTTACCTAAGACGATAAGGAGGATAAAGTCATAAGATGCCGGACACGAAAATCCCGTTCCCCATTTCCATAATCAAAGGTTCTCATGGAAACCTAACCACGGTGACGTGGATACAATTTCTAGTTGGAATTCGTAATCATTGGAAGCAAATTTGTCCATCGAAGGCTAGAACGCTTACTTTTGTTCTCCCACGGCATCCTAATAACATTCTTGGAACGCACCTGATTGTCCCTAGAAAGCAAATTTTCCCTACTTCATGGAAGCGCCCGTCTCGCAATTCATATAGTTCCCCGAATTGAAGGCAGCAGACACGTTCCAAAAGTTGTTGAGATAACAACGCTACTGGCGTGCGTCAAGTGCCTCGAATCAGAACGCTTATGCCGTTGGAAGCGTCAAAAATCAGTCAAACCGACCAAGTTTAAGCAAAAAATCAACTCGGCTCAAAAAATTCCGTAGACTCCACCCCCAAGACAAAACCGTCCAGGTTGACTGTTCGAATGCTGTCACTTCGGCTAGTTTCTGAAGCTTCCAAAGGCGTAAGTATTCTAGTACACTCCGTTGAAGTCTACTAGCTTGGCTATCACAACTACTCTGTCGCTAGCTCTGCCATTTCACCCGAGCGGGCATGCTGCGGTAAGGCTCGTCCACTTTTACTCCAAAATAAAGCAACACGTTATTCATTTATTTGCTTCTAATTTTCGTCAGTTTTTTTTCATTAGTTTTCCATACTTCTAATTTCAAGCCGTCGACTTATGCCGTAAAATCGATACCATATTTGAGCTAGTATGCTGCCTCTAAAGGCAGTGTTCACGCTAAACATTGTACACTTGTTCGACCCGAAAATGGTATTGTTTTGTCGTGAGGTAACTGATAGTGAAGCAACAGCGAAGAAAAACGTCTAGAAAAAAGCTAAAAAACGGTTTCCAAAGGTCCGGGCGTGGACGAGAATAATGGGCACTGCTGACTTCCGCAAGCGTGCGCTAATCGCGAAATCTGCGCGAATCGATCAGGCTGGACGCGACAGAGTTGCTTGGCAATTTGCCATTGAAAACGTGCGCGGGGCCACAAGCTCGTCCGAATGGGGGGAGGGGTGGAACGGGATTTGCAGGCGCACCGGGATGACTTTCAAAGCCAGTTTTATTGATTTCTGGCCCGTTTCGTTGCTTTCTTCCACCCTGTCCTCTTCAGCATCTGCCAACTTAGTATTTCACACTGAAACCTAGAGAACGCGATTCATCGTGGACACTGCCTTTGAAAGAGCCAGGCTATTATAACACTTCATAACATAGTCAATTTCCGAATGGTTCCGTCACCTGAGCGGAATTGTGACATGGTTAAACAGGGTAAGTTCGAATGCACCTTCAAACTACCCGTGGTATATATGTAGTGTAGGCCGACAATTTTTTAAAAGGCAGGATTTGGTCACACTTTGACTTTTTCGAAATTCTGGCCGGATAGGTCGACTTGAACTAGGTGAACCCCGTTTTAAAGTCTTGTGAGCTATGAGCTGTCACTTCTGAGAAACAAGGAAAGTAAAGTAAGTGAAAGTATACCATTACGAGTATTTACAGCATGATCAGCCCAACCAACCATGGATATTGTTACGGCATGCAGGCCGTTGAATGGCAGGGTGACCGCACTAACGGCATTCGCGGCTTTCGCTTGAAGACGATTTTCACTGCGCGCCGCGAAAAAGCGTGCGCGGCGGCTAAAACGTGGACGACTCTTGCCCATTCCCGATTCCGTGCCTCCGTTAACTGGAGCTCATCCTGAGCCTAGAATAATTTGAAACAGTATTTTTGCATTTAATAAGTCAAAGGATAGATCTGAAAAGGAATAGGATAGAATAGATAGAAGGTCAATGGCGACCATTTTGCCCCAGTTGTCGCTTTTTTCATTGTACTATCTCCGGATTCGGCAGAAAATCTCTAAATCGTAATTCTGGCCCGGACCTTGATTGCAAGAGAGGGGACTGCGCTTCGTTGTCCCACGACGTTATTGGGATAGTAGCTTAGTTTCTCATCACCGTGCCAATCGGAGATGTGTAAGGTCTGTCCGAATGAGACTGTCCGCCCACACCGTCGGCGTGCGCGTCGGGCAGCCGCCACAAAGACATTTTTCAGACATATAATACGATTAGCCGGAATACGAGACGAATATTGGATAATATCCCAGCTAGTGGTTCGCAAGCGTGGGAGGGCTCATCTAAAAGAATGCTTTGGCGACATCTGCTCGACGCGCACACCGACCGCGTGGACGGACAGCTCGTTCCGGGCAGACTTGAGCTGCAAATGCGCCAAGCGGCTATTGTGATCCGCGTAAGTTACGCATTGAGGGTTCGCGCTGTTTAAAAAATCGGCAATAGATATGGTCCACCGCGCCAGAAATAGCTGGTGGTGCGATGGCGGCCAACACATTAAAGGCAGTGTTCACGATAAAAAATGTGTTTCAGTTTCCACTAGGAATGGGTAGTGGAGGGGCACAATGTAACGTTGACGTCAAAAGAACGCATAAAAACGAGTCAGGAAAAGCTCCAAAAGAGCCTGAAGTTGCCATTTAGAGCGCAAGGCAAACCTCAAAAGCGCATCACACGCCCACCGACGTAAACAAATGAATGCTCAAGATCGTGAGATGAGCGATGATTTCCAATCATTAGCCCCGTTCTTCCCTTCATTCTCAACTTCTCTCTTTACTCAGGTCAACTCGCATAGATTGGCTGCAAAAGACGCAAGTTACAAGCCTCGGACAACTCGTCCACCATTTTCCCTAGCTCAACTTTTGAGGGGCCATAACTCCATTCCCTGAAGGTCTTGTACGATTTCAGAGACATCGTTGGAATCAGCGTGGGGCCGTTTTCAAGATAGGCGGGAAAACAGAAAGACAATTTTCATCGTGAACACTGCCTTTAACACACAATAGTTTCGTTGTCGCTTTGCTGTTGTCTTGTAGTGCGTTGTTGTTTTCTTGGTTTTTAGGAAGCTTTTGTTCTCATCATATCGGTAAAGATATTATTAGATATTAGAGGGTAAAAGTTGTGCGCGAGAGTTGAATGTAATTTCTGCGCGCTTTGGATGCATTTTCACCCTGAAGTTCGTTGAGTAATTAAGAAAAATGGAAAGAAGGCTAATTTCCTTATAATTTGAACAACACTGAAGCATCTCGGGTGCAAAACATTCTTAAAAATTAAGAAAACAACAATTTACCAGTAAACAACAGCTGGTTTATTCACAGAACGACGAATTTTGGTAAAGCGCCAATCATTTTACTGTTTACTTAGTGCCGCAACCGCACCGCGGGTCTTTGTCCGCGGCGGTGGAATGACAATGTTTTTTTTTACTTCATAACTTCTGAAAAATAGTATCTCCACGCAGAAGAGAGATCTAGAGCAGGAGCCAGCTGTCCACCGCTACAGTACGTCTGTATTCTGTTTTAATAAGACCCTATTCTGCACGGTTGCAGATTTTCAAAGAAAACTGTTTCCGACTCGTCTACAACTTAGCCAATTGCATTTTTATCAGCAGGATGCTATAGGATATTGGATTTACGCTAATCGCATGGTGCAAACTCAGGACTATTTGTTCGGAGCATACATAGAAGAGATGTTCTTCATAATAAAGGTAGCAATCTCTTTGACTGATTGAGGAGCTTCGAGGAAACAAAGGACAGCAGGAATGGCATATTGACGTAGATAGGCATGAATTGTCCTTCCGTAAAACCAGCCATAGCGATTTGAGTAGCATACGCAACTCTGGGCCATGTGTGATTGATACAAATCCCTGTTCAGTTTTCAGAAATCCAACAAGTCTTCATTCAGAGAAGTTACATGCATCGGACGTTTTTTTGCCAAGTTTGGCAAATGCTCCCCGTTTTTACAAAACTTAGCGCACGTATTGTACTTCGGAGTACTTCCACTATAAAATTCGATGTCTTAGAGTTTTCGCATAGAAGAGAAACTGAAGAAGTTTAAAATTTCAAAAAATGCTAAATTCACCTGAGTGACGAATTTCTGCAAATCTGTTTTATTGCTATCATCTAGCCTTCAGGCGGATCAAATGCTCATTCGACCGTGGCTAAATTAGCGCTTCGATGGGAGGGAGCAAGTTGGAACATTTTTTGATAATTACTAGATACATACTTGGGCCACACACTGCAATTAAATTTGAGATTCGAAACTGGCCGAGTTTCACGGAAGGCGACAACGAGCATCAGATAGATGAAGAAATGTGTTTTCGAACACGCACATACACTCTGAAGAACTTCGCAAGAAGTAGAGAAAAGATGCAGAAAGAAGAACTCTGGGAACTTCCGCCCCAACAAAATTCATGATCGACAGACTCACTGCCAACACCGACCGGCTGGAATCTTTGAAGAGAGGATAATTTTTTGGATTTTTGCTGCACTCAGCGTCGCTTTCCGTTTTACTGGCTGATTTTTTGTTGCAAATGTACGAAAGTAGGATGTGAATACTATTGGAGTTTTTGGAATCCCTTGTCTCATTTCAATGCAAATTACTCTCAGATCCCTCGCTCAATACCGTTTGTCCTTACCAGTTTCCCGAGCGAACATGATGATTTCTCGTGATGTGAACGACCATAACAATGGGCATAGAGTAATCAGAGCATATGCCGCAAGTCCTGAAATTCTATTAAAGAAAGATTCGTATCAGGAAAATCAGATAACCGCACAAAACAATACCGCAGACGTCACGTAGATGACCTTAGTAGGAAGGAAGTGGATAAATAGGGATATTGTCAGTCCTGAGCGTAGGGAAGGAAAGATGCGACGGACTTTTGGAAATTGAGAAAAATACTAAGCGGGCTCAAGGGGCACGTGACAAAGTGCCTAAGATTTACTGACTTCCTTGTTTTCGCCCCCCACCCGCAAAAATCACGTATTTTTTCACGGAAAATGAGTAAGATTTTCGAATTTTCAAGGTTTACAATAGAAACACTATGGAAAACATTGGGTAATAAAAAAGACGAAAAGAAAATTAAAGTAAAGGAAGAAGACTCGCCGATGAGAATTGTGATGGCGAGTTTTCGTGATCTGAGAAATTTCTTCTGTGGATGACATACGCCAGCATACCGATCAAATGACATGGCGGTCAGAATCAAAGCAGAGAGGATCTTTCCGAAATTCTCAAACACCGCATGCAACTTGCATGGAATCGTGCCAAACATCCAGAAACCCAGAATCTAAACAACTGAGACTGATTAGGGTTCTGGCGGTTACCTGAAACCTTAGTGTAATATAAAAGAAAATCACCTGGTCTATGACGGTGAACGGAAGACTGAGGCAGACACCGAAGTCAACACAGGAAAGTACGATCACATAGATGAGCGTATTGTCTAGAGCGGCTTTGCTAGACCGAACCACATGGTAGATGGTCGTCAGCACTGCCACGTTCCCGCATGTGCCTGAAAATGGACAAGATTCTTACTAGGGGTAAACCTTACTTACAATCCTATTTTATTTCAAATGGACCTTGAATTTGGCAGGTAAGTTGCAAGTTTTCTTCGAACCTCTCTCACAAGATTTTTTCTGCATAATATTTAATCAGCGACACAACACTTTGTGCCTACTCAGAACTTTTTACTCAAATTGAAAACTAAGAATTGGACAAGAAGCGAATGGCTTACGTTACTTGCTTAGAGTTGTTTGTGAATTCTCCTCTACTTGAACGTAGTTTTATACTAATTCGTTCTTGAGATATAACGGTGATTACTTGTCCGTCACCGCTTTGTTTACACAATAGTTGACCATAAAATAAATCACCGCAAGGAACTAATGTTTGACTTAAATGAGTGATTCTATAGTTGTGCGTACCTAGATAGGTTGAATTACACTTGTCGAAGGCATTTTATATAGTTTTCAACTTGAGAAAAAAAATCTGAGTAATCGGTGGAAGCTCACCGCTTCGGAAGAGATCGAATGTCGGTCCTAAGGCGGCGTCTAAAGTTTACTCGCGGCGCGGCGCGACGTTATAATTAGCCTGCGCATCGAGCAAGCGACGTCGCGTCGCGTCGTCCCTAGGTGTTCACAGTGAAGAGGCGCGATACATTCGATTCGACGCGCAAATGATTATCGCTCCGCGACCATCGAGTCGCGTTGCATGGCGACGCGACGCGATGGTCGCGAAGCGATTGCCATCAACTTTTCTTGCCTCATCAGGGACTCAAGAGGCGTCTGAATTTTCATTGAGCCTTTTCACTACTATGTCTTCCACTCTTCTTCGCAGATAAGCTTTCATTTCAGAAATCGATTTTAGTGAAGCTTTGAAGTCGTTCGTTTTTGAGGTGTTCCATGTTGTTCAAACGACAGGTACATAGTTCGGTCTTATTTCACCGAAAAATAACCTATTCTGTACACTCAACTCCAAAAAAAAAATTCTAAGCATCATTTGCTCTCGATGTCTTTTGTTGTTTTGTCATTAATACAGCAAATTGTCATAAAGAAAGCAAAGGAAGCGATAAAATATATAGATACATACAAGCTAACAAAGATGCATTACAGTGAAATATACAGATTTAGATCACTTATTGATTAATTTTACATGCATGCGGAAAATTGCGGACGTGCGCGTAGTCGCCCAGCATTCGTGTGCCGTTCACACCTTGATTTCCGCGCGACGCGATTTTCGCGTCGCGCTGACACGTGTCATCGCGTCGCTCGCGCCGCGAAAACTCTGAACGCCGCCCAGAAGGTCGTTTATACTCCAGCGGCCGTGAGGAACGGCGAAGCGCAATCCCATAAGGTCGATCGTGCCGCTCGCGCGTGCGGATGTATACACGACACCTAAACTGCGAGCAGTTGCTCGAAGACCTCCGTCCCGCCGGGGAAGCAATTCTGAGTGGAAGGAGTAGGACTCTGCTCCCTATCCTGGAGGTGCGGGGTGCGGGATATATGACCAAGGAGGAACGACGCCTAATGTGACAATGTAAGCAGTGGAAGGCGAAGAATTCTTGCAGAACAGATACAGTTGTGATCGTCGTAGGCTCCTCCATTCGAGTATCAGGCAGACCACAGAGTTGTTAGCGGTTGACTTTGTAAGTGACAGTCTCTTTTAAGAAAATCAGTCTCCTAAAAACCACAAAATGCGAAATCACCAGACAGTCTGATAATTAATGTGCACCCGACTAAGGATATCAGATGACAAGGCCGATTTGGCGGCCAAGGTGCCACTGTGTTGGCGTTTATATTTTGCTTGTTGTAAAGAATAAATTGCCTGGCTACTTCCTCTGCTGTTTGTCGTCAAGTCTGGGGCATTTCCAAAGAGCTCTAGCGGTAGCTTCAATTTTTCTTCGCTTTGTATCGTAATTACATTACATTTCCACGTTGTATACCACATTTATACGTTTATATCGTCTTTAGTCGATGAAAGCTGTGAGATCACATTTTCAGTGAACGACTGAATTTCCACGACTTCTTGTCATATTATATATCCGGTTGTACCCATTCATAGGAAGCCTTTGAAGATCGATGTTGCTTTAAAAGGCAGCATACACGCTCGCAAGCATAGTCGAGATAACAGCATAGATAGGTCCGCACGGCCCGTACTATGCCATCAACGACGTTTGAAGCGCTGAAAACTGTCCTGGATGACAATATTTGACAATGTTTAAGCAATCTTGCCTTCCATGCCCGTATTTTCACACCCCTTCGAGTAACAGAATGAGAATCGATAATTGAGAAAACATGTGATAACTTAGAATGATAGCACTATGAAAAGGGATTGCAGTAGAGAAAACACTCGATTTACCTGAATATAACATGTTTGTGCACTGATAAAATCCTCCATTTCAAGAGGTCAGCCAAAGCAGAGCGGCATTCTCGAAAGTGGACGAGAGTCAATAGGTATGCAGACATGTTATACTCAAGTAAACCAAGCTATTTCTCTCGTGCACTCCCATTTGGTTGTGCTATCACTCTCAATTATCACACGTTTTCTCAAGTATCGATTCTCATTCTGTTACTCGAAGGGGTGTGAAAATACGGGCGTGGAAGGCAAGATTGCTCAAACATTGTCAAATATTGTCATCCTATACAGTTTTCAGCGCTTCAAACGTCGTTGACGACATAGCACGGGCCGTGCGAACCTATCTATGCTGTTATTTCGACTATGCTTGCGAGCGTGTATGCTGCCTTTAAAGCATCAAGTACGGGACTAGCTAACAATCAAATTGGCAGTTCATTGCTACTTCATGCGATCTAGTGCTTGCTCGAGCTTTATGAGCATCCGTAATTGTTGAGTCATCAGTCAGTGCCTCTCTCGCGATGCTTGTCCCTCTACTGATTGACCTCCAGATTATCGCACGGAAAGCTGAAGATCATCCCGGATTCAAGACAGCGTGGAGACTGGGAAAAGCAAGCTTCCGTATCCTTCTCCCATCTTGCTGAGAATAACTCTGGACTTTCAAGCTATTCGGTTCCGCAGAGAACTGGTTCAAATAGGGTATTTCCAAAGACACAGCGGATGCTATACAGATGCTCCGAAATTTCGAAGGCTAGTCCTGGGTTCTTCAGAGTGGAGTCTGGAGCTTGTTCTTTGGGAGGGGGGAGCTGTCGTGACTATTGATCTATTAAACCCAGTGGGAGACGCCTAGGAGCAGTTAGGCGGGTACACAGGACGCGCTCATCACTAGAGCGCCGCGCGCAGAGTATTCAGCCAGCCGGACTGCTCCTAGGCGCCTCCCATTTCTGCGTTTTCGATCAACAAGCAAGCTGTAGTTATTTGTGCATGTCATGAACATGATTTCAATAAAATTTATCACATTTTCTGTGAAATATGAATCAGGAAAAATCTCCCAGTGCCTAGCATAAAACAGATCGTGGTCCAATTCAAAGCACAATACCGCCGCTATCCAAGGGAAAAAATTTGCGAAATGGGCAAAGTGGGCAACTAAAGCGTCTTTCGACAGCAACTCGCCTCAAAGAGCTCCGTTTTCAATTTCGAAAACGCCGAAATGTACAGCATGTCATGATCTAGTCAATCATGCAACATTTTTTCTAAGGCAAAACCCATTTTCATTCTGACTATGCTAGAGATTGAGTAAGGCAGTTTTTGATGGGATGGGCTCGTTATCTTGTGATAGCATTATCAAATTCATTACTATCTGCATCTTAAAGCAGCCTTTTCGTAGAAAATTTTCTCATATAATTAGATAGATTACGACACGGTAGACATTATTGTCCTTTCGAAATTGAAAACGGAGTACTTTGAGGCGAGTTGTGGTCGAAAGACTCTTTAGTTGCCCACTTTGCCCATTTCGCCCATTTTTTCCATTGGATAGCGGCGGTATTGTATATGAAAAAACCACGGCAGCTGTAACAAACTGAAAGAGGTTGTTTTTGTACTGATTACGCACGAAGATGTTGACGGAAAAAGTCTATCCCTCGCCCAAACATTAGTATCATAAAATACTGGAGTTTTCATATATTTGTGATACTCAGTTTGTACGAGCTGAGCCACATTCAACTCACCCAGAAGAAACAACAACAAATAAGAGACAGCCATAACAACCACGTGCAGATCATCATTGTTGGGCGGTGGCAACACGTCTTGCACGGAGGTGTACTTGGACTGAAATTCTTCAATTAGCCATATCTATTTTCATCTCATTCTCTTCCAGTAAATTACTGGGTTGTTACGCAAAATGAAGATTTAACTCATGAAGTTTGGAAACTTCCTCGTTGGATGCTTTGAGCCATTCCGAGGACTCATCAGTCTAACAGACATAGGTCAACGCCCAGCTCGTATTACCATATGTAGTTGAAGGATACTGCACGTTGAATCCATATTTCCACCGGTTTTCTAGTTTGCTTTTAAATTGCTCTTTGAAGTTATTGAAGCCCTTTTATGTAGATGACGAAGGTCAAGATATTATAGATGTATTGCTCATATAAGGGCGAGCTTCGCCCGAAAAGTACAGGAAGGCCGTGCGGCCATTAGTGAATTCCGCTCAGCGGCTTTTTGAGCACAACTTATGCTCAGTTATCCGTATAATCGAAATGGCTTAGAAACCTTAACTACGAATAAATCTGATAGGGTGATAATGATACAAAATTAAATTGTCTTCTTCTATTCTTTGAGTCAACATTCAAATGTAGGAATCTAGCCATTTTGCCATATTCTGCAGAATTCTTGTAATATCGAGGATGAAGTTCCCAACGATTGTCGTTCCCGTTTTTCTCACTGAGAACAATGCTTCGGCCACACCCCCACCTGCGTAACGAAAATCACCGAGACATCAAAGTGCAGTATAGTGTTCAGAATCGAAATTCTAACTCTATGTAACGTTTCTTGTGGGTTACTCTGCAGCTTGATCACTTCCGTATTTTGCATTCAAATTCATGTGGTGCCCAAGTTGTGAACACTACCGTAGCATGCCCGAGCAGTTTTCGTGCTCCACGGCGAATTTAGTATGTAAACCCACGATTTTGAGGTACCCTTCAAAAATAAGGTATCAATTTTAAAATGGAGTAGGAGCGACCCGCATTCCATTCCAGCCTCTTGTCCAAAAATGAGCTTCCTAGCTCGATTTTAAGTGTACCTGCAAAATCGTGAACGCCGTCTGAAAAAAGGAGATTAACAACAAAAACGAGCGGGTTTTCACCTTTTTCTCGAAAACCAGTGAACCATTCCAAACCATTTTTGGGTGGTCAAACCAGCTTTTTGCGTTCTTTTTAATGCAATTTAGAGCTAATTTCTATGTTCACTTTGAACTGAGATTTCGAAAAAGGGGTTGCGCGCACGGCCGATTCGAAACCTAATCTGCTGCGCGATTCGAGCGCACCCTAATTGGCTAAAATGGATAGGGTGGACTACGGACGCACGCAGACGGTTGCAGACGGACTCGTCGGGTGCTTTTTCTGCCCGTCTGCCATCATGGCGGTGCGTATCGACCGAGCTGGACTCAGCCGATCGGCCACCGCGGCCGGGGGCTTTCATCATAAACTAAGCCCCCTAATTGAAGGCAGTGTTCTCGATGAAAACGGGCGTCGAGTTCTCACAGGAAAATGCTGTGTAGTTCCGAAGTTTGATGCTACCGTGTTGTCGAAAAAACAGCTTCAAACGAGCAAACGAGCACTATACGGCCCAAAACCTGAATGTTCAGTGCCCGCCCCGCCCACTTCCTATACAGTCATCTAATAAGTGGTTTAGGAGGGAATATCACATACAAGTTTTGGGGCCCCATAGGCCCATTCGAGTCTAGTTTTTAGCCCCTTTCTCAACATTGTTGTTGCAACATATCTAACAAGGGACCACTTCGAACATAAAATGGAGTTTTGAAAAACGGTCTTTTGAGGGTTGTAGAGGAGTTAAAAAGATATAATTTGAGATTTTGAAATTTCATTTAGTCCTCACGGGTAGATCAAAATCGATCAAGAAAGGAAAGAAACCAGAACGTTGGATTGGGAGGACGTAGCACAAATGTGAGCTATACAGTGGCCTTAAAATCATCTGAAAAGGTTCTCCTAAAAGTTTGAAGATGAAATCTAGCTAGGTTCTCCAGTTATGACTTGTTAGTTGATCCCCTGAACAATGCTCGTTGCATTCAAACCACCGATCACTGTAATGTGATAGTCGGGGTGAACTAGCAGCACACCGTGGCTCAGTCGGTTAGGCGTTGGATTACGAATCAATTGAAAGATGGTTCGAATACTGTGGGATCATTACTGCATTATGGCTGGTAGTAATGGCATTTCTATGTGTCCACCTTACTTGTTTTGAGTTTTAACAATGTCTCTTGTTTTTATACCTCCCTACTTATATCGCAGAGGTAACGTGATGAAAACGGGAGAAAGGTTCACATCAATGTTAGAAACTATAGAAATTCCGAGGTTTCGACAATTGCTAGATTATCAAGAATACCTTTACCCTTCTCCCCCACATATGCCACAGAAAAAACCGTCCTTAATTCGGAGAAACACTTTAGGGGACTTATTTTGATATATGACGCTGGAAAAAGGATCGGGCGAAATGAAACTTCGTGGACTTGTTCCTTGATCAATGATCAATCTTGTTTACCTAAACTACAAAATCCATTGAAGCAACCTAATACTTAAGCGCATGGCTCGAAGACTCAAGAAAAGTGTTTCGTTAACAACTCCAAAATTTGTAGTAGAACAGAACCACTCTTTTGAAAACGCATCTTACAAGATAACTACTTTTATTCAGCCTGGCCATTCTGGTTTAAATGTAGTTTTCTGGTGCCATTTGGACGTAGAATCCGAGTATGCTCTCCGCAGCTTCTCTGAAAAATAGAGAAGCTTTTATGAAAAGAAGTTACAGTCGTTTTTCCAAGCCTCGCGACAAGGCAAGGGTTACCCATCAAGGAATTTTTAGGATGGTTTGGAAAAAATTTTCGGATTCGGCTCAAAACTTGTATGTAGGGGTAATCTAGGGTGCTGAACACGAATCTAGAGATCGTTTGCCAAAATTCTGAGGTTTACTGTAGTTTACGGTAGTTGTCATGACATAGAGGGCCTAAACCTACCTTAATTAATAATAATTTCAAAAGTGACAAGTGAACATTAAATTCGTATTCAGCGCCCCGAATAACCCCCGTTCAGAAACTTTGAGTCAGTTCTGAGACTTTGACCCAACTACCGTATACCCACCGTAATCTACCGTAATCTGTCGAAAATCGATAAACTGACCTCAGATTAGTTATGAGCACTTTAAATAACCTCCGAAAGCGAAGTTTGAGTCGTAAATTTTTTCTCGACCTTTGGCGCCCCATGAGGTAAGAAGCTCAAGGCCATATTTGGGGGTTCAGAGGTCGAAATTTTTTTTCGCCCAAACTCAGCCCCAGGGGATAATTTGGGACGATGAACACGGATATGGTGTCCGTTTCCTGTTTTTTAGCGGATTTCGTCAGGTTAGGGTGCATTGAAAGGCATTTTACCTACCGCAACCCATTGTTTGGGTGGTTTTTGATCTACCCGTGAGGACTGAGTGAAATTTTAAAATCTTAAATTGTTTATTTTTACGCCCTCTACAACTCTCAAGAGACCGTTTATCGAAACTTCATTTTTTGTTCAAAGTGGTCCCTTGTAAGAACTGTCGATTTCCGGTGGAAATTCGAATGCTGTTTTCTACGTGAACACTGCCTTCAGCGAAAACGGATCTGACATACTCCTGAAAGGCCGTGAAATTGTTAAGATTCTCCAAAAATCTTCGAGAACCAAACTTTGCTATCGGCGAAGAGGGCCGAGGAGATTAAAAAGACTTCGTTCACCGCGAACCAGATTAGTTCCCTTCAGATCACTTTTAGTGGGAACAGGACTTCCCAGTGGACAACATAATGCCTACTGGAACTTTCCAAAAAAGCATTGAATCACTGGAGTCCAAAGTTTTCACAGATTGAAGCTTGACTGAAATGATGTAGACGTTACTTTCTGTTTTTCGAAGTGTTCTGAGAGGTCTTTATAGTATTTCTTTCTTTTCTAAAGTCACACGACTCTTGTTAAATGCTGTGATAAATCGAATCAAATAAAATTGTAGTTTATATGAAGAAGAGTGATGGAAAACAGAAGTCCCCCATGTCCTCTAAAACAGAGAAAGCGGAATGACTCAATAGGAGCATTACGAGTGGAACGTCTGAGAACACTACTGTCTTCATGGTAACGAAATTCCGGTCCGCAGTTGCAGACAACGGCTGCTGCAGCACGCATCTCATTCTATGAAATTCACTATTATCAGCTATTTACCAGTACAAGGTGCCGGAGACTCGTCCACATGAAGACGAGCTTACTGCTTTCGCCGCGTGAACGACACTCACCGGTTAAGGGAGATTACACTGAATAAAAAAGTGGTTTTTGAGCCATAAAATTGTGTTTTCCAGTCGAACGACAAAACCTTTTTAGCAACCTGGTACATACTTCGGTCTTGCTCAACATTTACAGATTGCATGGCAAAATCAAGTATATCCTCGAGCGCATTTGTTGACTTGCTGGAGACCTTTTTTTCGTTTCCACAAGGCAGCATTCTCGCTGACCTTTGTTTTTTTCCATTAAAACTTTCGTTTTTTTTTCAAGAAAAAGCGCAGCAAATGGAAGAGTTCTGTCAAGATATTCAGACGGGAGGTGCAGTCCTTGTCAGATAAGAAGAATGAAGCGAACTGAGCACAGCCTCTCAAACAAGATCAAAAGCGATTGAAAGTTATCGTTTTCGGGGCATTTCGTACTAATGCTAAACTCTTCTGGAGCTGCTTTTTCTCGATAAGCCATGAAAGAATCCTGATTAGTGCTGCTCTTCTGTTTGTCTACTCGAACAGGGAGCAAACCCCAGAAGTCTATCTTCTCACTTCCATTCCTATGCGTAACGCTGTCAATCGTAGATTAGGTGCGGATTATGCACGACGACATGCTCATTTCTCCCGTCGTCGTTGGCCGTCGCCGTCGAACCACATCAATTAATACATCAATTCAGTGAACATTGCGAAAATATCGCCTTCGCCGTGGCCACCACATACAATGACTGATCGAAGTGCTCCCTTAGACGGACTTTCAAGAGGAGACTCTCTTAGCCAGAAGCCAGGCGGCCATCAATGGCTTCCGTACGCATGGAACAATAGAATGCCGCCGACAATTGACGCGTTTTTCTCGCAGCAGACAATTAAAATTTGCTCTCACGTCCAGTGACGCGGCTGTTATGCCTATTCGCGGAATTTGCACCACCTTCAGAGCACAACCATTGAATGAGTAAACCACATGGGCAATACCAGCTCAACATCCAAACTCGAAAAGGAATACAAATTTAGGTAGCGTTCTGAGATTTTGAATAGGTGAAATTGAGTTCAATAGAGTTGGTGTTTTCTTATGATAGATGACACTTTTTGTGAGGTGTTTCGAACAGCTCAATGTCCGCAAGTTAGTTCAGAGTCGTTTTCCAGCTCTGATACCAAAGTATGCGGACAATGATTCCAGCGAGACCTAACTTCACGCGAAAAGCTTTGAAGACAGACAAGGATGGTGTCACCTGACTACTAGGGAACAATAAGAAACCATCCGCTACCCTATATACCCTATACGAGAGCACTAAATCTTCGAAGATGACAACAGCACTGCCCTTGTTAGCAGAACAACGCCAGAGTGGTTAATATCTCGAAAAGTTACTAATTCGACGTGGACCAGTCATCAAGTTGTGGACAACCTCTGCGACATTATCGAGGAGGAAGCTTCATGCTTCACACACTAACAATTTGAAAAACAGAATGCCTCCTCGACAATTCGATGTCCGCTAAGCAATGTGCAGGACGAATAGTCCACACATATTTTGTGTTGTGATGTGGAGGCTCTTTCAATGACTATTGAGTTTAAAAAAACCTTTCCAGCGTTCTTCTATCGGGTAAGGCACCAAATCGCCCTAGCTCGCTTCTATGCAGAGTCCGCGTGTTAAATTTAGTCTAGTGAATGGAAGTAGCTGCAACGGCAGATCATCGCCCGCGATCAAGCCCCGTTCGCCGGTGATGCCACCAAAGCCGCACGGCCAACCGCAATGACTGCGTCTTGTCCACTCACTAGACTAAATCTGGTAAGGACGCAATCGGTGGCGAACAGGACTGAGATTTCCCGGCTTGTGGCCGGAATTAAACTTCTGACGATAAGTGGCACGACGCAGTGCTTACCATTAATATCGACCGAAAACTGATATGCCTGATATGAACTGTCGCTGCCGCGGGGAGTATGATCCTAGCCTATGAGTCATCGCTCCGAAACAAGGCAGTGTTGCAGTTCCGGCCAACACACTAAGTATGCAGCGTTTGCGGCGCATTGCCAAAATTCGACATTCAATCGGTCCATCAGCTGATGAGTTAGGTGTTTCGGCTGTTCTTCAAATTTCATGGGTTCTTCTCGTATACAATTCTTTTTATGTTGATTGTGGCGGCTGGGAACTCACCTTTGTGCGTAAGGGGATTTTACTGTTTATTTGAGCTTTGGAAGATTTTTTTCGAAATGTAACTTTAAGCGAATGTGTCGATCAACATGAGTAAAACTCAAACGATGACGAATCAATGGTGCGATGGAGAGCCGGTTACCCTCGACGGAACTGTACTGGATAAGGTGGATAGCTACATCTACCTCGGGCGAGAAGTCAACATGGCAAACGACCTGACGAATGAGATGTGCCGGCGACGAAGAGCAGCCTGGGCAGCTATGGGCACTATTCGGGAAGTGGCCAATGAGGTTCATGACGATAAGCTTAGAGCTCACCTCTTTGATTCCACTGTGCTTCCAGCGTTATGCTACGGCACCGAGACGTGGGCTTACAATAAGCGGATCTCGGTCGCAATGAGGACTTCGCAAAGAGCTTTGGAGAGGTGTCTTCTGAAGACAATCCGCCGAAAGCAATACCAAGAAGGACTCAGCAGTCAGGACATTTGAAAGAAGTCTGGCATTCGTGATGCGCTGTCTCATATCGAATCAACAAAGCACAGATGGGCAGGTCACGTACTACGCCGGTCCGATGACAGATGGAGTACCAGAATTTCGTACTGGTGTCCACGAGACATCAAGAGAACCCTCGGACGCCCCGCGACACGCTGGGCTGACACGTTCAGTAAATCATTCAAGCGGAAGGGTCTACCGTACTGGATGACTGTTGCTCTTTCCAGAAAATCCTGGAGCGAATGTGGTCCACATCGAGAAGACCTCCGATGAAGATGGATCATCAAAGTATCAAAGTAAGTAAGTAAGTAACTTTAAGGTTGGTCAAAATTTTATGAGCGATAGAAATACGGTCACATTAATGCTGACACGAACAAAACCAGAAACGTGATCAAAAACAAAACGAGTCGGCTCTTTTTCGGAGCTCATTCGCGACGCGACGCTACGATCAGCTTATGTACGTATCGATCAAGCGACGCAGTCCAAATGACGCGCAATTCGCTTTTGCGCGAAGCCATACGCGTCGCCTTGCAATAAAACACGTCTCGATGGACATTGCGCGAAGACAACCTTGTTTTATTCAATGTTTTTTTTTCAGTAACACAAACAAAACTGAAAATGAAACCAATAAAACAAACATAGTAGAACCACTTGCTCTTCAACAAAAACTGAAAAACTGTGCTGCAGTTACTGGAAGAATGCCGCCGCTGGCCTACGGGAAATAGCGTATTTACGCAACTTGAAATGTACGTAGGCGTTCGCCTTTTACCCACTTCCCGCGCCACTCAATTTTCGCGTCGCACTGACATTTGCCATCGCGCCGCGCCGCGAAGACTCTTAACGCCGTCATAAGCGCAGAGGGAAGCCTTCATCGCAACACTCAACTTGAAAAATAAAAATAATTGGGGAAAAACATGCAAAAACGAAAGAAAATGACATTTTTCACTGGGCGGCGCTCAGAGTTTCCGCGAGGCGACGACATGTCAGTCCGACGAGAAAATCGGGTCGCGCTGGAATTCTGATGTGAACACTGCGCGAACAAGGGGCGATTGCGCGCAATCGCGTACGTCAACAGTTTTCTAGTTACGGTAGCTAGTTTTATTGTTTTTGAGTGCAAGTGGCCTAAATATAGTGGAGTCCACCAAGAATGTCTCATTTACTTATCAATAAGAAGCGGTCGGCTGGGGATCAATGTGCATGAATCCCTTAGCAGCACGCTCGATACCGATTGAGCAAGAGCGGTTGTGCTGCAACGAATTTCATGTTCATTGATCTCCAATCGACCGCTCCTCATTGATAGGTAAATGAGGCACTCTTGGTGGACTCCACTATATGCTTATTTTATTGTTTTCATTGTTAGATTAGGAATAGCGGCATATAGCCTTTTTGTAAGGGTAACAAACGGCTTTTATACAGATCATATCAATCGATCTGGCTGATAACGTAGTCAGATAAGACATGACAGGTGCTTATCACTTACCAAGTCGATAGGGATATATTTCAACGTTGTGAGCCAAAACGAATACTCGAAGCTGTAACCATGCAATTCTAGATTTGGTTGTGTTCATGAAAAAAAAACACTAAAGAAAACCAACAACGATCTCGCCTTCGCGCGACGTCCTCTGCATTGCAAGGCGACGCGAATGACGTCGCGCGAAACCACCGGCCGAAGGTGTTCCGAACGTGCACGAAGATCTATTTCCGCGACACAGTCCACTCGTTAGACTAAATTGTACAAGGGTACTCTATGACACCCCCGGACAGCCATTCTTGATGGAATAGTGAAACAAAAACATAATTATTTCACACGCTAATGAGTTGTTTTCAAAGACGGGAATCCAAAATTGTCCTGCAAAGGTGACTTCGTCAACCTTTCAAGGCAGTGGTCGCGATCAAATATGCTTGTCACATTTTTCCCTCTAAACCCTTTTCTGGGTCTCGAGTTGTAGGACCTATAAGAAAAAATTGCGAAAAAACCGCTGTTTTGGGCCAAATTTGAAGCCTGAACTTTTTTGTCTTTTGATGGTGGGCGAGCAGATTCCACATCATCGGCATCGACGACCTCTTATATCAAGAACATCAGCTGGCTTGAAATAGAATTTCAATCAATGAACCTTTGAATTTATGTACACATCTAGTCAAAAACATTGACTGGAGTGCTTGCTTTCATTGTTCTACTGTTTTTATTAGGTAAATTAGCATGTATTTCTTCCTCTGAATGTCGATGATTTTTGACTGCTCGGCATGAGACTGCGATCTTTAAAGGCACAGTCCAACCTCAAAATCGTTTTTCTGCTTTCTTGCCTTTCTCAAAAACGGTCTTACGGTGGTTCCAATGATGTCTCTGCAATCGCGCAAGACCCTCTGGAAATGGAGTTATGGCCCCTCAAAAATCCAGGTGTGGAAACATGTCGGACGAGTTGTCCGAGGCTTATAATTTCCGTCAATCGTAAGCGATGTAGGCGATCCGACCTGAATAAAGAGAGAGGCTGAGAATGAAGGGAAGAACGGGGCTACTGATTGGAAAGTATAGCTCATTTCGCCTCTGTTGAGCTCGAAAGATCGTAAAAGGGGCGTGCCAAAGTGGCTTCCGGATGTGGGCGCCCCAGGGTGGCTTCCTCCTATATCTCTCTTATTCGGAGGAATTGAGAGCTCGCACTTGGCAGGTGTTATATGGGGTGGGTCTGCTCCACAATTATTTAGATAATAGAGATTTTGCCCCTGAGCTTGAACTGTGCCTTTAAGGTCGGCGCTGTGCACGTGTGCACGAACTGGCTTCTTTGGGCCCTAGAAGCTCTAATTCTACCCCGTTTTTAACCGCGCTACCTTCATAGTTTTTCAGCTGATTTCGATCTAAGCTGATTTTTGTAGTTTTTCGATAACGTTTTTCATCGTGACCACTGCCTTTAAGGAATCTATGGCGAGGCGCGAAAGGATAGCAGCGGAAAACGACTTCTAGAGAAACCTGTAGGCGGTACTTTACTCTCCATCGTCATCGGGTATTTCTTGTTATTCTCCATGTGACTCTAAAGGCTCTACTTATACATAGGCGTCTCGCTGTCGCTGTTTTTTGGTGGGACGTCTGCAATTGGTGAGTTTCCGAAAATGACCAACAGCAGACCCGCCGCTGAAGCCAACGGCAGCGAAACGCCTGTGTATAACTTGGGCCTAAAACCGCTGACAGCGTTGCTTGAATACCCGTACTGCAGCGTGCACCAACGTCTACCCTTCCTAGGAACTGCTTTGAGCTTTCCGTGGGGATTTGGAAAACCATGTTGTCGTTGCTGTAGGTGTGTGACAATACATAAATAATCCGTGCTTGAAATTCTCTGAGTCGCTGTGGGGATTCCAAAAAATGGCATTTTCATTGCTTCAAAAAAAGTCATCAGGGAATTTTTGGAGTGTTGAGAAAATTTTTTTCGGATTCGGCTCAACACTTGCATCTGGCGGTTATTTTCGGCGCTGAACATGAATCTGGGGTCTATTCCTCGCCTGACTTAGGGTTACGGTAGGTTATGGTAGGCGAAATGCCTTTTAACTGGCGTTACTTACCTGAAATTTTCGAAAATCGAAAAATGAAGCTCAAATTCGTGTTCAGCGTTCCAAATAACACCCACAGTGAAATTTTGAGTCAAATCTAAGACATAAACCGAGCTACCGTATACCCACCGTAATCGACCGTTATCTATCGATAATCGATAAACGGGTTGCAGATTCTTGTTAAAAGTTTTAAGGCGATTTGATCGTAGCATTCTCAAAATCGTCAAAAATAGCGTTTTTTTTCAGCAAAATTTCCCCCATTTTAAAGCTTTGGACCAAATTAGATGAAATTTTCACGAATATTGACAAATGGGCTTCAGATTCGTGATCAGCACCCAAAACAACCCCTAGAAACGAGTTTTCAGCCCAATCCGAGACACGTTTTTTGAACATCCTGAAAATTGCCATTCGTGTACCCCTTTTATCTACTCTAAGCTATGGAAATTCCCACTTTTGGAAATCTCCTGTAAATCTTTGAGACATTTAGGGGATTCGGAAAACGGATTATCAATGTTGTGTCCATCACCTACAACTATGAACACATAGTTTTATAAAAGCCCACCGTAAACGTAGGCCAAGCCCTAGTTAGTTGGCACTTGGGCCAACTTGATTACACTTCAGTTGCACCATAACATTCGAATCTCCAACATCGGAATGCAAAATACTAGCAAGGGACGATTTGGAAGGAAATCGAGTCAGAAGCATTATTTGAGCCACAAATGCTGTGATGCACTAGTAGTCGCTTTGGCAGAAGGCCAGTCTACGTTGATAGCATCTGAAGGATTTCTCTAACTATGGGGAAGTATTCTATTAACATATAATCCCAGCAAACAACAGCGTTCGATTTTGATGTCAGGCAACCAAAATTTCGTGGATATATGAGATGTGTGAAAAACGGTTGCGGGGCAACTCGCCCCGCGTCGATGAAAAACTCTCCCCGATTCCGTGGCACGGTGGTGGTGGTGAGATTCGACACCGATGGTGGTGAGATTGGAACTTCTGCACGTGAGCTCAGAGAGAGCTTCCATAGTCTTCAAGTAGGGGGGTAAGAAGACTTTGAAGTTTAGTTGAATGTGTGACATGGCTTTAGAGCCCCAAACTTTGTGGAGTTTGAAATTACTACAAACCCGCTTCAAAAATAAGATCAGGGCTGGGATTCATGGAAACGCGCGATTACCAGCTGGGTTTGTTGAAAAAAAAAACTCTGAAAACGTTTGGTCTGGGTAGCGCTGGCTCTACGCTTGGGTCATACGAGATCGCATCCACGAGGTGCTGGAGGATTTCCATGAAGCCTCGGGCCACCATAATCATCGAATACTTCCGTTCTTGTTATTTGCAGCGATATTTCAGTCACTCCGCAGTTTGAAAAAAAAACAAAAAAAAATTAAAAACACCAACAACATATGGTCTCTCTGTCGAGTTTATTCTAGTGAATCGACGCAGTGCGACCATTGCGGCTGGCCATGCGGCGTGAGCAAAAACACGGGGGAGTCGATTGCGCGCAGCAACCTAGCTCCGCATCACCGTTATTCTTTCGACTGAATTGTATAAGGAGACTCTACATACCCCAGTATGATTAGTTTCGTGGCTTCCAGATGCGGACTAAGGTTTAAAAAGGATAAAAAGATTGAAGGATTCACCTACAAAATATCCGAAGGGTACAATGCGACCCTCTTTATGCCAAATTTCAAGGAACGACGATGTACCTGCCTTCACAGTTAGATAGTTTAAGCTAATTTCGGTATATTATTGTTTCCAGAATGAGATCAACCGAAGTACTTGATATATGCTACATACTTCGATCATCTTTATCAGTGTAAAGGGTTTTTGAAAACTGCAGTAAGGGTTTGATCCAATGTCTGCGTAAAATTAATCATGAGTCATGAGTACAAGTAGGAAGTAGGTCTCGGGTGCGACTCCCACGCGCCTAGTGTTAGAGTAATGAGGTGCAGGGCTAATCACATGTATCGAATGGCATAGAATGCCTGATTGCGCACCATGTCGATCATTGAAGGCATCAGGAACTCGTCGTCTTCAGACGAGCTGAAGTTGGACGACATCTCATCCATTGTGGCCTCCGAACTCTTCTTCTGTTGGAGCGAAGAATCGGCTATCTGAAGACATAGAGTAATTAGGCGCTGATGATATAATCCAGAAGAACGCGAGAATAGAAAAAGCGCGAGGAAAGTCACAGAATATTTCGACACATTCCTGAGAACGACAGCACTCTAATGAGGGCAGAGGAAATCGAATCACGCTTCCACTTAGTATTTAGATAACATCAATTCGAAAGGGTATCGTCAATGGTCGCTCGCGATCGAAACCCACGGCCGCTGGCATCTCAATCGTTGCACGGCTTGCTGCCAATTGTTTCGCCTTGCCGGGTCGCTAGACTAGAATCAGCGGAAGTAATATACAGCGCCTATGCATCTTTTCAGACCTTCCGACTCTCTCAGAACGAGTTTCGCGCTGGTCCAACATACAGGACAAGCGAGTTATTTTGCCTCAAAAACAGCCGGAAGTTTGGTGGACGAAGTGCCCCAGGAGTGTTTTCTCGTTATTTAAATCCATTGCACTGGAGCGCACTAGAATAGAGAATGACGGACCAGGAAATGAGCGAAAACGTGGATAATGTTTTAAATGCATCGCTCATCAAGCCATGTCTGCGCTATTGAGTTTAAAAACTTGTACAGAGGGGTGTGACCTATGGTTCCTTGTGAGGGAGTGATCTCTCGTTTCCTTCTGTATCTTAAAGGCAGTGTTCACGATGAAAATCGTTTTTCTGTTTTTCCACCTATCTTGAAAACGGTCCTATGCTGACTCCAATGATATCTCTGGAATCGTACAAGACCCCCTGGAAACGGAGTTATGGTCCCTCAGAAATTGAGATAGGGAAAGCATTGTGGAGCATAAGGAGAGAAGTTGAGAAAAAAAGAGAAGAACGGGGTATTCTCGGAAACCATCGCTCATCTCTAGATCTCGGATGTTCATTTCTTGCCATCGAGGGGACGGACCTAGAGCACGAGGCGGTTCTAGAACACCATAACCCTTGTTTGCCGCCGCTATTTTGCCACTTCTGGCTCGTTTTCTACCGTTATTTCGACACTGGGAGCTTTGGATCCTTCTACCCTATCATTTCACTGTGGAAAGTCACAGAGGATGATCATCGTGAACACTGCCTTTAAAGGCAGTGTTCACGATAAAAATCATTTTTCTGTTTCCCCTCCTATCTTGAAAACGGTCCCATGCTGATTCCAATGATGTCTCTGAAATCGTACAAGACCTTCTGGGAACGGAGTTATGGTCCCTCGAAAATTAAACTAAGGAAACATGGTGGACGAGTTGTCCGAGGCTTGTAACTCCCGTCATTTGTAACCGCTGTATGCGAGCTGACCTGCGTGAAGAAAGAGGCTGAGAATGAAGGAAAGAATGGAGCTACTGATTGGAAGGCATAGCACATCTCGCCACTGTTGAGCTTGAAAGATCGTGAAAGGGGCCCAAAGTGGCTTCCCGAGGTGAGCGCCCCAAGGTGACTTCCTCCTATATCTCTCTTATTGGGAGGAATTGAGAGCTCGCACTTGGCAATTGGTATACGGGGTGGGTCTACTTCAAAATTATGTAGAAATCTCAGATTTCGTCCCTGAGCTTGGACTGTGCCTTTAATTAAATGAATGCGATCAATACAATAGGCAGATGTTATACAGAATGACTCTACCTTGTAATGCAATATGGACAGAAGTCTAGAACTGAAAAAGGTGGGAGGGTACTGTGAAGCCCTGCATAAAATTTGCAGTAAAACCGAGAAACGGATAAACGAGGCAGAATGGGAAGTGAACAAGTAGTATGAACAGAAGAGGAAAATCTAGTAAATGGAATATATGGAACGAAAACCTCAATCTAAACATGTAAAGTCAGTGTTCGCGATAAAAAATTTGTTTCAGTTCCCACTAAAAATGGGTATTGGAAGGGCACATTGTAACGTTGACGTCGAAAGAATGCATGAAAACGAGCCAAGAAAGCCCGAAGTTGCCACTCTGAGCGCAACGCAAACCCCAAAAGTGTAGTTCCCGCCTTCCAACGTGAACAGATGGAAACTCGAGATCGTGAATTGAGCCATGGTTTTCAATCAATAGCCCAGTTCTTCCCTTGAATCTCAACTTCTCTCTTTACTCAGGTCAGCTCGCATACATCGGCTGCAAATGACGGAAGTTACAAGCCTCGGACAACTCGTCCACCATGTTTCCTTAGCTCAATATTTGAGGGACCATAACTCCGTTCCTAGAAGGTCTTGTACGATTCCAAAAACATCATTCGAATCACCATTGGACCGTCTTCAAGATAGGCCGGTTAACAGAAAAAAGATTTCATCGTGAACACTGCCGTTAGAGTTTCTCACTGCGAGCTCATAAGCAGGCGCTCGAGTACCGAAATGGCAACGGCGACCCACTGATGAAGTGCCTCGGACAGCTACTGTTTTGGCTTCTTTCGGACTCTTCTTGGGGTGGTGTGCCCCTGGACTGGATTTTAGGAGAAACCAAGGCACTAGGAGTCCGCGACTCAAACTGAATCTAATGAACGGGTAGGACAAAATTTATGCTCCTAATATTTTCTGGTCTTCGATAACGACTAAAACATAGAAACGTCAGAGAATCAATATTCCACCATAACAATCATTGATGATCAGAAGAATCAGAAGCAAACGAAAAGGTGAATTCTGTAATGAGTGTATAACTATTAGAAGTGATTAATGTGAAAACAGCGTCGTTAAGAAGGTTCGGCAAATTAAACGAACGAGAACGCAAACGAATTGATTAAATCAAGATGACTTTTGGTACGACAATAAAAGGATCAAAATTGTTATCCTCAAGAAAGGAAACATGGAGAGGCTGTTCCAGAAACCTTCAAAGCCGGAGGGTGGAGCGTACTTTCAAACACACTCCTCAGAGCGACATAATAGAATGGCCAGAGAACGTCGAATTTCAATCCTGCCCATTTGATGTGTGCTTGGACATCTATATGAAAGGTGAGAAATACTCGAGGATGTGTTTCCATTGAATTACATATGCTGGACATTCGATAGGCATTACGGTAACTGGGAAGAAGGTGACAAAAAGTGTTCGGCAGAGTTCGGTTATGAAGGTAATAGCCGCGATTATGCTATCGACTCCGTTCTCTTCAAGGATTAAGCATGAATAGAGGTATTACGATTCAATGACTTCCTCTTAACTGAAGTGTGCACAGAATAAAGTCAGCTAGTAATTTTCGAGAAGCTGAATTAGGAGATTTACATACCTACAATAGCGAGAAAAATCTACTTATTGACATGGCTGCTTGTGGATACTGTTTTAAGCGCATCTCGAATTAGGCTTAGCAGAACTAAATGAAACTATATAGAGTAATGGGGCGTAATAAATCTCGCCTTGAGATTTTTCTCAAGGACACGCAGGAAAAAGGCACGCACAGACGTTCGAAATTTCCAGGGAATGCTAGGAAGACAAATGAGGCATGAGCCATTCAATAGTGAGCAAAGAACGTTCTTTGAACGGGGCCAGGTTGGGAAAGAACCCTAGACGAATATTGGCCTTGGGAAATGAAGAAATGAGATAAAAAGTTTGAGGAGTTTTGCAGTTGTGGTGATTGTAAAAATTTTACATCCTTTGAAATATTATGTATAATTGTTCGCCACAGAACCACTTCACATGCACTGCATATGCATCGACAATGTCTTACTGGTTACTGTATTTCGTGGCTTCTTATTCACGTCGGGGCGAAAATTCTCTCAGGTGCAAAATGCCAGGCTTTCATTTCGATCTCACTCCCAAAAATGCTGCACCAACTGATTTTCTCGCAATGTTGTACAGTAGTCTCTAACAATAAGGTCTTTTAAGGCATATTTCATTGTCCGCACAGTAAATACTATGAAACATTTCACGACTCCAAAACCACCATAACGTCACCGCCCGAACCGCCATGGCGGTTTGATCGCTTGAATCACTACTCACTTCTCAGTTCAAGTCCACTCCAACATTAATGCTTCTGGGATTGTATTACGCTACAGTATAAGCATATGCAGCAAAGGAATTTCTGTGTATGTCACACTTCAGGCCCAACTCTAACCCTCATCCCGATGGCGGTGCCCACACAGGCCTCATAGTTGCTTCTCGGGCAAAAGATTTCATAGTCCACCGCTCGTCCCGTGCGTTACACACGTGCCGCACTTGCGGTAAGGACTATGAAAGATGCCTGATGACAGACACCGCTGGTAAGATTTGGTGAAAAAGCGTGCGAAAACGTGCCTCCGCGTCCTAGGTGACGACTGAGTTTGCACAAAGAAGTTTGGCATGAAGTTTTTAGCTTGCCATTCAATATATAGGGACAGCGTATGCGGCTGCAAAGCGCTATGTGTCCTGTATAACGATCTTGACATCACATTCCGAACTCTAAAATTTTTTTCAAGTGTGAAAAAGGTTAATTTCGAAGAAATCTTATTTAAAAGGGACGCTAAAGACATTCCCAAGGGCCATCTGACCAAATTCAACGAGCGCTAGTGTACATAATATCTGTCCGAATGCGACCGTCGGCCAACGCGGTCGGCGTGAGTTTGAAGAGGCCATAGCGAAGGCTTTATTTCAAACTAGCAATCCCATGGCTGCAAACAGCTGGTTGATTTATTATTCATCATTCGTCAAATAATTCTGCTAATCGATTTCCAAATTTGAAAAATACTCTCACGAAAGTCGTTGGACACGTTCGCCGACCGCGTATTCGGACAGTTTCTTTCGTACCCGGATTTGAAATTTTCATAGCCTAGTTCTGAAAAAGGAATGTCACTTGCAGAAAGTGGCCATTTATTGAAATTTCAACTTTGGTAGAATCAATTTTCGACAAAAAAATTCGTATTTGACTTTCATAGCTGCGCTCCGTTTCTCTGAACGGAACTGTAGGTATATATTCGTGAGTTATCATATGTAAGTAATTGTCATTATGCACACCGTAATATACCTTAATCAAAAATAAAGAAAAAATAAAAACTGAAGGTGGGCGCCGAGGGTCTGCCCCAGCTATGGGGAGATCCCCACAGCAGCCAAAATTATCCTCCAAATGTGATGTAGGACGATTAACCTTATACACACGTAGAGTATGTGATAAAGGCTATGATACATGCATTTATCCGTGATCAGGTTGTGCCGGCTGACAGCCAGCGTTCCTCAAATTCGTCGCTGCACTGGCTATCCGCTGGCAATGAGATAAAGGATGTATCCGCCGGGGCTCCGATACCCAGGTCGCCTGATTAAAGTCAACACGACTGAACCCAGTCAAAAATACGGATAACTTCAAATGAGAAGTGGAGGTACCATGGACGTCCGCACTGAAGTGAAGGAGGGCGAATCTAGTGACACGCAGTCGCGGCAGGCACCAATCGCGCTGGGACCAACAGTGGTCCAAGGGTACTTGCTCTCCTGGAAAACTTCAGTGAAAGGTAGTGCTAACGCTGTGTTCGACTACTGAAATATATTCGAAGATCGAATATGTTCGAATAATTGTCGGTGCCGATATCCGGTTTTGATGATGCATGAATATCGGTGTCTTCGATAGTCGACTTTTGCCAGTATTCGAATGTCCGAACTTTTCGGTTACTCAATTATTCCAATGTATAATCAGGTAATGTATTCGAATGTTCACTGGAATACAAATTTTCGAGCGCAACTATGTATAGTATACTTGTTATCCGAAGATAATTTTTCGGATAATGGATCGAATCGGATAATGCCGTTTTTCCAATGATTCGGATACGGATATACGGTCGGATAATTTCGGATAACTTCGGATTTTTTCGGAACAAAGTTGAGGCGAAACGGTGAAAAATAAACCAGGCACTCAAGGCAAGCCTTTGAAAACATCCATAATTGAGCAAACAGTAGTACTTCATTGCATTCGCAGCATACTCACATACAAACTTCAATCTTCATATATGTATATTGATGAAAATATGAAAACAACTCTTCAATTATTCTATCGTCGTTGGGAGGCACAGTAATATCCATACACAGGTTTTTCAGTACAACTAAGTAGTAAAAAGCATGCAAAGCGACTATACAAAAAACTTTTACATTGAATAACTAGCCACTCTGGCAATCGCTCGCGTGTAGCCCTACACAAACTCACTTGTTGCCCAGTGACACCTGGGCAGCAAGTCATTTTTCTGGGGCGCGACATGGAAAGTGTGGGGCGATTGTGAGCATTTGTGCCCACAAAACCACTTGTACCCCCACTAAATCACTAGTCGCCCCGCGTAGTCACTTGTTGCCCCAGAAAAGAGCAGCTGCTGACCCTAAAATCACTTGTTGCCCCGTAAAACCACTTGTTGCTCGGAATCATCATTTGATCGTTCGGACCCCCACTGCGTTGTTTATTCAAGGATTCCGTCTACCCTCTAGACACCTTTGTACTTCTCAAACCCTTCTTCTTCTTCCTCTTGCCCCCTCTTCCTCCTCTTCTTCCCTCTTCCTCCTCTTCTTCCTCTTCCTCCTCTTCTTCCTCTTCCTCCTCTTTCTTCTTCTTCTTCTTCTTCTTCTTCTTTCTTCTTCTTCTTCTTTCTTCTTCTTCTTCTTCTTCTTCTTCTTCTTCTTCTTTCTTCTTCTTCTTCTTCTACTTCTTCTACTTCTTCTTCTTCTTCTTCTTCTTCTTCTTTCTTCTTCTTTCTTCTTTCTTCTTCTTCTTCTTCTTCTTCTTCTTCTTCTTCTTTCTTCTTCTTCTTCTTCTTCTTCTTTCTTCTTCTTCTTCTTCTTCTTCTTTCTTCTTCTACTTCTTCTTCTTCTTCTTCTTCTTCTTCTTCTTCTTCTTTGCAGCCGCAGGAAGGTTTTTGTCAAAGGTTCAAGAAACGGGCGACTGAAACCGGATTCGTCCACAAATCCATTGTTGTAAGAGTGGTAGGCCTCTTCGGGCATTCGATTAGGTGTTCAGTTGTGTGTGCCACTGCTACCACAGTCCGGTCACTCGTCCGGCTTACTGCGATCGATCTATGCGACTGCGATCGATCTTATGCAAATATGACATCAGCCTAGGGGAATGACCGCAGCGTAACGAGGCAAGGGTACTTCTAGCCCGCCTACCGAGTTCCATCTCGGTGTCGCTGACTATGGGTGTTACGACCCCCAATATGGGATTGACGGTCATCCTACTCAAGTGATCCCTGACGAACTTGGTGTGCTCCGCGCATAAAAGACGCAGACGATCCAGTTGGGAGTCCGTCCATCTTTGTATATTAACTTTCTCGGGAGCATCCGCAAAATGCCTTCTAATATGTCTCTCTCTCTCTCACGGGATTCATGATCCTTCTTAATGGGTGGTCAGGCTGCTTGACAATGTTAATAACCAGTTGCTGCGCTTGGAGTTGGCGGTGCTCCTTAACTGGTAGAATTCGGGCTTCAGCATGAAGATGTTCCCCTGGGGTGCTTTAAGCACACCCTGTGACAATCCGAGGAGCAGCACTTCTTCTTCTTCTTCTTCTTCTTCTTCTTCTTCTTCTTCTTCTTCTTCTTCTTCTTCTTCTTCTTCTTCTTCTTCTTCTTCTTCTTCTTCTTCTTCTTCTTCTTCCTCTTCTTCCTCTTCTTCCTCTTCTTCCTTTTCCTCGTCTTCTTCCTATTCTTCCTCTTTTACCTCGCCACTTGTGAGTGTGACTTAAAGGCTTCCGAAAAAAAAGCTTCCGAAAAAGTCCTCCGGAGGACTTTTTCGGAAGCTATCCATCTTTTTCTTCATTCACACACTATTTCCATTTTTCACTGTCAGCTCAAGTTAAGTTGCTGTTTTGCGCGGACTTATGGCGAGCTGAAAAAACCTCAAAAAAAAACTTGAAAAAAATTCTAAATCACTAATTTTTCTCCAAAAGAAAAAGCAGAACGGACCATTTTTTTCGAATTTTTTTTTCAATGCGTATCTAGTGGCTCATACAGTGCCATGAGTGTGCTCAGTTTAAGAAATGCCTGGCGCATCTCCTGAGAATCGTCAACTGAACAGCTCACGGCCAGCTGCAGTTAACCGCGAGTTAACTCGCGGTTATCTACCCATTTACTACCACCCCAGATTTATTTCTAATTGCTCCTCATCAGACCAGAAGAAAATCACGAATAAATTAGAGGATATCAAACGAATAAAAATTTTCGAATATTCGAATAAACGAATAATTCGGATAATTGACTCTTTCGAATATTCGAATAAGCGAATTATTCAAAAAAATTGACTTTTCCGAATATCCGAATAAACGAATAAATCGGACAATTGACTCTTTCGAATATTCGAATAAGCGAATTATTCGAAAAATTGACTTTTTCGAATACTCGAATTATTCGAATATTCGATTATTCGTTTATTCGACCGAATATTCGTTTTCCGAATATTCGTTGACATACTCTAGGAGAAATCGGGAATCGTTTTTTCTTCAAATGTTCGGTGTTGCGAATAATTCCGGGAATGTTCACTTTTCGAATATTCGATTTTCCAAATAATTCGAGTTTGGCCTTTTCGTTTTCGGCTTTTCGAATGATTCGAAGTCGCCTTCTTTAATCGAATATTTAATTTACGAATCATTCGATTTGGTCGAAGTATAGTTCCCACCCCCATGAAATTTTAGGGTGTTTTTGAGAAAAATTCGGATTCTGCTCAAAAGTGGCAATCGGCGCAATATCAATATGTCACGGTATCAGGCAGAAAACATGGAGAACTCTTGAAAGAAAAACCATTACACTTCCGTGAGAATTTTGTGCCGGTGGCAAATTATAAACTTGTATCTAGCGTACCACTTCGGAAATCGTCAAAAGTCGCGATTTGCCATCAAATTTTCCCTAAAAAAAAGCTGTGAAAGAATCAAGTCGAAAATTTCAGAAAATTGACACATAAACCCCCAAATTCGTGATCAGCTCCCCAAATAACACAACTGGGAGCGTATTAAGTAAAATCTGGAACATTTTTAAAAACGCTTTGGGGCCCACTAATTGATATGAATAAACTCCCAACCGAAAATCCGTACAAATCCATAACGCTATCAGTCTGTACAAAGTTTGGGTAATGTGCCTTCACCCAAACTTGGGCCAGAGTGGTTGTTTTGGGCGTTGAACACAATTATGAGGTCAGTTTCCAAATTCTCTAAAGACTAGTGCACGTTTTGGAAGGTACAACAGGTACAGAAATCTGACAAAAAATGTCTATAACTCTTTTCGGTGTGGTTTTAGGCAGATGCGAAGACCATAATCGGTTTTACACCAATAACGGTTCTAGAGAGTTATATTTCTTCCAGAATAGTTAAAGAAGCTAACTAAAAGTAGCTCCTTTAAGAGCCTCACTAGACATGAGCTTATAGAAGAAAGTGGAAAATGGAGGATGATTGAGGTGATGATCAGGAGAGAAAGACAACACGCGGGCGCACGCGACACGACCGCATACGCCACCGCCCAGGCCTCCTCCGTGCCGGCGCTAGCTGGGGCGAGACAATCCACACAATGCTCACAAAGATTTTGTGGGCATTGCCCACAATCTTTTTGTGGGCACTCGACTCTCGCCGGCGCGATTATGTGGAACTTCTAGCGCCGACGAAAAAGGACGCGAAATTGGCCACGCCCTCCGGGGCAACACGCGAGCGATTGTCAGAGCACTTGGTCATCTCACTTGACCACGCCCATTTTTCCTCGCCGCAACGACTCTTACGATTTCGGTAGGTAGAGAAAAATCCTGGGTTGACGTACTAAATAGAAGGCGACACTAAATAGAAACGGAAAATGGGCGTGGCTTAGTGAAATTTCATTCGATTTTAGCCAAAAATTATCCGATTTTATTCGAACATTATCCGATTTTATCCGAAATTTTACCCTGATTTTATCCAATTTTATCCGAAACTTATCCAAATTTTGTCCTATTCAATCCGAATTTTTGACCCTTCGGATAATGGTTCGGGTCAAATAATGCCGATTTTGAATTTTCCGGATATAGGTTCGATTCAGATATTGCGTTTTTCGAATTTTCGGGTATCGTATTATCCCAATCTCGGATATCCGAAAAGTTGTGATTTGGATACTAAGTATAATGTATAGTAGTGTGTCTGAATGAGACTGGCCAACCATACGGCGGGTGTACGTGGCAGGCGGTTGTCGCGTGCGCCGCTCTTGGACGAGTGTTCAAACTGCTGCCACCCCCCCGCGCTTCCCCCACCCCCCCCACCTCCTTGGCTGCAGAGCTGATCGATTGCTTGCTGCCAGCCGCTGCCGGCCTCGCCCCTAGTCAATGGCTGCGGAGAAGGCTCGCTAGTCCTGCTCGTCCGAGAGCGGCGCGCGCGACAGCCAACTGCCACGTACGCCGTCAGCCCATGGTTGGCCAATCTCATTCGGACACACTTTACTTTCAGGGTACGGTCATTCAACGCTAGGTTTTGAATGAATGAGTAATCCGAATATCGTATTTCTGAAACACCTCGAATGAATGGCTAATTAGAATAATCTCTTTCAAAAAATCCTAAATTAGGGATATTTATCGAATATAGTTTTTTCTAGAAATCAACGAATGGATAAGTGAAATTGAATTAAGCATTTGTAGAACTTCTGGATGAATTGATTTTTCGAATTGGGCGTTTTCATAATTTAAGTAGTGGACATCAATGAATTGGTGCAGTCCCTCTCCAGGGAAAAGGCAGTGGTGCGGTTACGGACCAACTAAATGTACGGTAGGTTTCTAGCCACGTTTGAAAGATTAACTGTTTCTAAATTGAGGTTTATTTTTTACCTTGTTTTTTGCAATAATTCTGTTTAACGCTTGTATTTTTTCTGAGAAGGTTTAGCGTTGCGTGTGAGCGACAATTATTACATTTGCGCGCTTTGTAGGACGTTTGGCATCAAAGTGTCTGATTATTGAAGAAAAACAAACAAAGGGCACTTTTGCTTCGCTTTTGTTTTCGCAAACAGCAATGAGGCAAGCTCCACGGGAAATATCCTGGAAAATAAGGAAAGCAGCCGCTCACCAGTGAGTCCAGTCGTGGTCTACCGTGAGCTTAGTGTTTTGCCTGCAACCGCACCACGGCCTTCGTTTAAAGGCAGCGTACGCGCAAAAAAATCGTCTTTAAGTTTTTCACTACATATTTTGCGCAGGAAGGCCCACCAGGTTGTGAAAAACCGAAAAAAGGCCACCCAAAACACTCAAATTACGGTGAAAAACTCATTTGAAAATTCCGGAGCATTCAGCCTTCTTTTCTCCACGTCTGTCCGGTGTGTCTTGTATAATACACAAATGTCCGAAATGCTGAACGTCTGAAATTGGTTTGCCCCTGTAACTTTTTAGGTTGGTTATTTCTTTTGGCCTTTTTATTGTCAACAATTCTCTAAGAATAAAAGGCTTTCAAAACACACATTCGAGCGTGACACTTTTCGAAATAAAGAATATGGAATTTCAGATTTCCCAAGTCTATCGGAGCCTGTAGTGGTGCTTCTGCTCCCCATGCTAGATGATCGACCGGGAAAACGCCTTTTTAGACCTCGGAAAGGTTTTCAAGAGGCTATAGCATTATGAATACGCAGAGTTGAGATCTTAAGCTTTTCCAACCATGTTCACCTGGTTCAGACAATGGACTGAGAAGGAAAAACCAAGTGCGGTTTTTCTGTGCGGACGCTGACGCGCTGCCTTTAAAGGCACAGTCCAAGCTTAGGGACGAGATCTGATATTTCCACATAATTGTGAATAGACCCACCATATATAGCACCTGCCAAATGCGAGCTCTCGATTCTCCCGAATAAGCGAGCTTTAAGAAAGCCACCATGGGAGCCCACGTCCGAAAACCACTTTGGCACTCCCTTTACGATGTTTCGAGTTCAACAGTGGCGAGATGAGCGATAGTTTCCGATCAATAGCCCCGTTCTTCCCTCCATTCTCAGCCCCTGTCTTTACACAGGTTCGCTCATATACATTGGTTGCAAATGACGGAAATTACAAGCCTCGGACAACTCGCACATCATGTCTTCGAAGCTCATTTTTTGAAAGACCATAATTCCGTTCCCAGAGGGTCCTGCGCGATTCCAGCGGTATCGTTGGTATCAGTATGGGACCGTCTTCAAGATATGCAGAACAACAGAAAAACGATTCTGACGTCGGACTGTGTCTTTAGAGAGGTGGAGTGCATGCGCCCTCTATAAAACGTCGTAATTCACATCATTCGAGGCGCGAGCGGCGCCTCGGCCTCCGTCTGCCCTACGCTCTCTCACTGTCTCTAACCTGCGCTCCACACCAGTACGCGTAGGAACCAAGTGAGTTTCGCCGTTTATAGCCTGTAAGTCAATTGTGCATCAAAATTCGCCTTGACACTACTGTGGTGAAAATTTAGTCTGATGGGTGACGGTGAATGCGTTTTGTCAATGCTCAACAGGAGTTGATAATCCAGTCATGGCGAGAAAACGGCAGTATCTTGATGAGCACCAAGAAAAATGATGAGGTGCTAAAGGCAGCATACACGTTCAAAAATGGTATCGATTTAATGTCATTAATCGAAGGTTCAAGCCAAAAGTATGGTTAAGTAACGAAAAAACCGACGAAAACTGCATGCAAATACAGGAATAACGGCTGTTTTTGTTATGGGGTAAAATTTGAGGATTTATGCCTGAGCGGTTGAAATAGCTAATATTAACGATAAAAATAAGAACGTAAAGGCCAAGCGAACATTTCTGGAGACAACGCGGTCGCGTCACGGCTCTCATAAACAAAATTGATGATAAATAATTGATAAAGGGTAGGGTATAAAAGAAGTGGAGAGCGGTGTCTCTTCATTCACATACCGTCCTCCCAGCAGTTGAGGATCTACCTGGTCAAGATATAACAAAATCGAAGTAAAAACTTAGAAAGTTATAGAGACGTGACGCGACCGCGTCGTGTCGAGCAGTGTACGGTTGGCCTTTACGTTCTTATACGATGAAACGGTTGGGATCAGGGCTGGGCACGCGTCCCGGTTAACCTTAGGAGGGTGCATATTGGACGTTGCAGAGAGGGCAAAGGGGGGTGCCTAAACCGAACGCCAAAAAAAGAACGAAGTGCATGTTCTGTCGAATATCAGGAAAAAATACACACTATTCTTCTGAGTTGCCATATCTGCTTCTCCGCTTTTTGAGGCGAACACTTGAAGAATTCAAATTATAGATAGAGATGCAGGTTGTGTTCGCAATAATTCATGGTTGCTGTCGAAGTTTGTTTTGATGAAGGAATAAACACCCTTCTGTTATCTTGTAGCAAGTAAGGACTTGTTGCTTTGGTTCAACGTTCACTGATTACGCGGGTGGCTACCGATTGGAGGCAAAGATACAAAGACAGCGCCCAGGAAAGCTATCGTTCAAATTAAAAAAAATTAGCTAAATGATGTATAGCCTACGGCGCTCATTTTGAGCCGGTCGATGCAAGGCTTATCGGGCTTATCATGTCAAAATCTCCTTATCACTGTTACATGTATTTTGCCATGACCAACCGCTCCGCTGCTCACTCCGCCCAGACTCATCCGAGCAGGCTAGGCTTTATTTCGACAGTTTGAAAGTACAGATAGCACAGTCAGAATCACAACCAGTCAATAGATTTTAATTCATGAGAATGTGACTTATGAAGAGAGCCAACTTTAAAGACTGCAAGTTCCTATGAAAGAAGCGAATGACCGTGTCATCCTCATTGAGAAGTACCCTGTACATAAAAACCAGAGTTTTATCCACCTTGAATGCCGTTATCTCTCTTGCCGTGCGATGCGGTGTTTGTCCGCAGCTGCACAGCGCGCACTGGAGTAGACGCGCACACAATATTAAATAAAAAATGTATTTTATTACAGAACAGGGCGGAGAAAATGATTGAAACTAGAGTATATGGAAGAAGGCAGAAATAGGATACTTTCAATGTATCCACTATAGAAATTTAATGTAAACAAACTATGTTGGAGCGGAGTGAATTTTTTGGACTTGATAAGGTTCATTCAAATGGACCCAGTTGATTAAAAACACCAATAAACATAGAACTAAGAGCATTGAGAGAAAGAGGAGAATCGGGCAAACATTTCAGTAGCAATAGGTTTGACATTCAATGTGACTTAAGGTCCTTAAAACTCGTCCCGGTTTTGTCCCGGTTTTGTCCCGGTTTTCGAGAGTAAAACCGGGACGAGCTAAGGTCCTTAAATCACATTAAAAATCGATCGTAAAGAAACTAAAATTTTTGCCGGATTCTCTACTTTCTTACAATATCCTTTGATCTATTTATAATGCTAAATTCGATCAACTAGGTTCGTTTGAATGAACCTTGTCACGGCTAAATATTTACACCCGCTCTACCTTTGTTTATTTACATTAAATTCATAAAGTGGGTACATCCAGAATAGACTACCTTTACCATCTTCCATTTCCTTCAGTTTCAATCCTTTTCTCATCCCCGTTCTGTAATAAAATACATTTTTTATTAATATTGTGTGCGCGTCCACTCCCGTGTGCGCTGTGTAGCTGCGTACAAACACCGTATCGCACGGCGAGCCGATTTTTTAGGGAATTGCGGCATTCTAGGAGGGTAAAACTCGGGTTTCCCACTCCCTACGCATCACATGAATCCTAACCTTGTTCCACAACACAAAATAATTCCGATTTCCACATCAGAACAACCAAACACAGATTAACTAATCCTTCATAGGTTTATGAAAACATTCGACAGGAAACATTAATTATCGCAATAGTAGTAGTTCTGTTGTTTGTAATTGTTCAATTGTTTTGTAATGAAATTTTTTATCTTTTGTCATAACTTACCGTCTTGCAAACAAATTTTCTCCATGGGATTGTTTTAAAGTTTAGAAATTACACTACCTTTTTTGTTGACATTTTCGAAATTTTCTCTAGTCAGTGCTTTTTTTAAATTCTTGTTTATCGAAATCAGGAAGTCAAAATCATGGCTGTTGTGCTCAACTTTTTTGGAAAATAGCCGATTTAGATTTTCCATAGGGGGGTGCCTAAAAGTTACCGAGCTAAGGGGGGTGCATATTCAGAATCGCCATGCCGGGACGTGTGCCCAGCCCTGGTTGGGATAGCGAAGCCGATAGACTCCTACAGCCTGTACTAGGACGCTCACCTGGTTGGAAGCTTCAAAAACCAGCCGAAGTGACCGTATTCGTATATTGAGGGGGCGGGGTTGGAAGCTCATGGGCGTGGCTGACGGAAATTTTCGACTCAAATTTAGTAGTTTTCACTCGTTTTTGACGCCTCCAACGGCGTGAGCGTTCTACTAGGGGCCATACGACCCAAGTGGCGTATTTATCCCAAAAACGTTTTCGAGCGTGCTTGATTCCTTTAAATTTTACGCAAGGACGGCACATGTAGGGTGGCAGGAAAATGAACTCTCTCCGGAAAATGGCAAAAAAAGCACTCAGAAACATCCGAAACTTCTAGAAAGTAGGCTGAGAAGACAAATGAGGCGAGAGCTATGTATCCAATTTTGATCAGAGAACATTCACTAAACGAGCCCAGGTTCGGGCGGAGTCATAGAAAAATTAGATCTTTTGGAAATGGGTAAAGGAGATGAAAAGTGTATGGAGTTCTGCAGCGGTGTCGACGGATGAAGTTAATGACCGCGATTGGCCTGAAGGACTCAAATCCCCAAGGATCAAAGCGGAGAAAGATGGCAATTACAAAAGGGCAATGAATTTTAGGTGGCAAACGTTGAACAATGGCTAAAAGTCGACGGCTTTGGCTATATGTGATCTACGAGGCGCATCCGAAGAGTGCACTTTTGAGGGAAAATGAGCACCGTTAATGAGATTTCAGGGACTATAGGATGAAGTGGAAAGGCGGCGACGTGAATCTGCCATGAACATCGACTGAAGGGTAATGTATATGTAGGAGGAGAGAGTGTGCGTGGAAAATAATGGAAAGACAAGCTGTCCACAGGAGATTAGAGTGAAACGAATTGCCGCCATAGGAACACGAGACACATCAGAGCTGTCTACTGTACTGTTAAATCTGAGGAGTAATTGGCCGGATAGCCTACGGGAGGCGGTTTTAATTATGTGGTGACAGAAAAGAGGAGGCTCGCCAACGAAGGTAATGTCGCAACGAGGGAGAAATTGAGCCATCAACGGAGGCAAGCTTTTTTTCCCTATAACCTAATAAGGATCTTCGTTTTCGAGAAAGAACTCATGCGAAAGTTCAGCCTGGCAGCACTGCGCTATAGACAATGTGGGCAAAACGCGGAAGAAGTGCGGACTGCAGAGAGGGTGGGATATGACGGGATTATACGGAAGCCCATGAGGGTCTCGTGTCATTCATTGCTCATTGAGATGAACTCGAGCCTCAATTATGTTTCTTATTATATGCGCTGGAAAACAGGATACAGCCCTGAATGCTGGCTGCCTCTTGGTTCCCAGACGGCTCTTCAAATTTTTCAACAGAGATGGCTGATGCTAAAAATCTCGAATTCACACTCTGCTCTCTTCATAAACTCTTTAGAGAACCAGCTGTTTGCCTTATCCAGAGAGTGAGAGATAAGAAGATGTTCTAAACCACTCCCCAGGTTAGCCCGGTGTCGGGGTCTCGCTAGGAGTTGGAGTTTTGTAAGAGTGAAACTTCGATAGAAACTGCCGCGTATAAGCCGTGAACACATCACGAACCCTGTGCCTGCCGCGAATTTACCTACAACCTGTCACTACCCTGGGACCCATCACGTAGATCTCAGCTCCGCGCTATTCAGTTTTATGGTTCGCGGCGCCTAAACCCTGACGCGGATCTGCCAAAAGTGTCAAATTCCCATGGAGCCCGCATTCTATACAATCCACGAATCTTGCACTCCCGATGGGTCAGCCGCTTGTTCAGCAACCGCGACTTGCTCTGCTGCATCACTCAGTGATATCTGACCTAGCGTGGGATTTCTCTCTATCTGTCATAGGGAGAAAAGAGTAAAAGTTTAGTGAGGAAGAGAGAAACTCAGAGAAACCAGGCAATATTTTTAGAATGATTAGTTATCGGCTTCTTGAACCAGCCGCCATGATCGTGTCATAAGATCCTCAGCAGTAGCTTCTCGGCGCCGGAAACAATTTCCGCGACAAGCCTGCCTTGATTATCGCGCACCGCTGTCTTGAACTTGCCGGGTCGTAGCCGGATTTGAGCGTTTTTGAGCCGACCTGTGTGTGATTTGCATAATCATTCAGTTCCGATTTCACCATACTATTGACCTGTGGTAGCCATTGTTTTCACACTCACCGTCGTGGACAAATAGTCCAGCAATGTATGCTCCTAACATTTCTCGGGAGAAGGCAAGGGTATGTGCGAGAGATGACACCGTGCGCGGCAGAGTAATAGTTTGCTATGCGCATTGGCGATTATGAACTGGGCTGGTCTCAATCGCGCAACGATTCGATCTCTCTCTCTCCTCCAATTTTTCAGGCACACGAGAAACTTCTTCCGACCATGTTCATGCTTTCCGCAACGCAGAACAGCGATGCAATCGACTTTTGGTCAATTTTGATAATAAACATAGTTTAGCGTCGCTTGTCTCAACGAACCCGGCCAAACGTGCGAGACAAGTCACGGTAATCAAGTACAATACCCACCCTAAGTTTTGGCAAAAAGGCGAAAAAAGCGCGGAAATTCGCTTTTTTCGTCTTTTGATCATAACTCGCTTCAAAGTGAACGATTTTCAAATTTGAAGACAGTTTTGAAATCAGCATTGATCCCTCTTTCTTTTTGATCGATACGTGGCTTACTCTGAAACAATGCATATAGGGTTGACACAATCAATCGAGTGGGTGAGTATGAGCTGCTGAAATGTGTGACTGGGTCTACTTTAGTTTATTCGAACATTCGGTTCAGTTTTCTTTTCATTTTTACAATTTGTATTTTTATATTTTCAATTCTTTAAAAATTTAATCTCACTCTTCCTCTAGGTATTATTTATTAGCTATTCATTCAGTTATTTGCTTGAATCTTTTTGGTTGTTAAATATTTTGGTTTTTCTATTCGTATTTAATACTTATTTCAATTTGCTTTATTGGATTTTTTATACAACTTTTCACTGTAATTTGAATACTTTATACTTCAGCTTGATTACTATAACTATCGCTTTATCTGAAAAATGGTTTCAATAACAACGATAAAATATTATTCGGATATGAATCGTTTCAATTTTAACTTCAGACGAACAATTCATAACACTGAAAACTTTTAGAGTCTTCGATGTAGGAGCAAATTCAAGTTTCAGTTGTTTGTGTCAATATTGAGTTATTATTTTCAAAATCCGAAATTACCATTCGTCGCCCTGATTTCTAGAATTTTTTCAAGTTTGTGAAAACAGTTATTTTTTGAAGTAGTTATGACATATTTCCCCGTTCCATGAAGTTGAAATTCTTCAGAATCTATGAAACTTCAACCTGAAAAACATTACCAATCGAATCTTGTCGTATTGTGAATTTCGAAGCTGTCTCCATACCTGGGAAACAGTCAAGATTTACTTTTGATCCTGCCTGGTTTTGGATGAACTCCGCGCTGGCAATGGTCCCCTTAGCTGCCTGCGCCTCCACTACTTCCACTCTATCTACCTGTTCCTCTCGACGGTCTAACGCACTCCTCGCTCGAAGACAGTCCCGGAAAGGGATTGAATTTGAGCAGCGAAGATGGGCTAGAAAGACAGCGGTGGAAGGTGTGGTCCTTGGAAAACCAATGTTCCGAAAGCATAATGGGTGGCTTCTGCAATGTTGGTGTACGGGGACGAGATAAAAAGCAGTTAACGGTATGAAGGGTTCGGAGGGTGCAGAAAATAAAGCAACTGTGTGGGTGGCCAACATCATACGTGCATTTAGAGAAAATCGGAACAGGAACTAGCTCTATGGGTTGTCCTTCCTGGGATTCCAGTCCGTTCTCGAACTGTGCTACCGGTGAGTGAATCCTTAGTCGCAGACCCTCCAGAAACCGACGCGCGCGCCCGCGGCGCATCACCGCACTGATGACTCCACCAAGCAAAAGGTGTGACTCAACCAACTAACCGCTCTTCGACAATTGCGGTCAGAAATTATTGAATACAAGGAGAAGGATCGGAATATGGAATTTTCATTTTCTCAATTTCATAAAAATCACCCGCGAGCATTGCACCCACACGGATAAATGCTTTCTTTTCTGAACCCTCCGAAGCTGTCTGAAAAGCAGCCCCTCATACAGTTAACTGCTTTTTATCTCGTCCCCATACATCAACATTGCAGAAGCCACCCATTATGCTTTCGGAACATTGGTTTTCCAAGGACCGCACCTTTCCACCGCTGTCTTTCTAGCCCATCTTCGCTGCTCAAATTCAATCCCTTTCCGGGACTGTCTTCGAGCGAGTGCGTTAGACCGTCGAGAGGAACAGGTAGATAGAGTGGAAGTAGTGGAGGCGCAGGCAGCTAAGGGGCCATTGCCAGCGCGGAGTTCATCCAAAACCAGGCAGGATCAAAGTAAATCTTGACTGTTTCCCAGGTATGGAGAGACAGCTTCGAAATTCACAATACGACAAGATTCGATTGGTAATGTTTTTTCAGGTTGAAGTTTCATAGATTCTGAAGAATTTCAACTTCATGGAACGAGGAAATATGTCATAACTACTTCAAAAAATAACTGTTTTCACAAACTTGAAAAAATTCTAGAAATCAGGGCGACGAATGGTAATTTCTGGATTTTGAAAATAATAACTCAAGAAAATTTCAATATTGACACAAACAACTGAAACTTGAATTTGCTCCTACATCGAAGACTCTAAAAGTTTTCAGTGTTATGAATTGTTCTTCTGAAGTCAAAGTTGAAATGATTCATATCCGAATAATATTTTATCGTTGTTATGAAAACCATTTTTCAGATAAAGCGAGAGTTATAGTAATCAAACTGAATTATAAAGTATTCAAATTACAGTGAAAATTGTATAAAAATCCAATATAGCTAATTGAAATAAGTATTAAATACAAATAGAAAACCAGAATATTTAAGAACCAAAAACTTTCAAGAAAATAAATGAATGATTAGCTAATAAATAATACTTAGAGGAAGAGTGAGATAAAATTTCTAAAGAATTGAAAATATAAAAAAATACAAATTGTAAAATGAAAAGAAAAACTGAACCAAATATTCGAATAAACTAGGGTAGACCCAGTCACACATTTCAGCAGCTCATACTCACCCACTCGATTGATTGTGTCAACCCTATATGCATTGTTTCAGAGTAAGCCACGTATCGATCAAAAAGAAAGAGGGATCAATGCTGATTCCAAAACTGTCTTCAAATTTGAAAATCGTCCACTTTGAAGCGAGTTATGATCAAAAGACGAAAAAAGCGAATTTCCGCGCTTTTTTCGCCTTTTTGCCAAAACTTAGGGTGGGTATTGTACTGGCCATTGAGTCCGCATTTTGTACCATTGTTGTATATCTGGGGTTTTGTGTTTTGGGGGAATCGCTCGAGACTCCCTTGGAGCACACCACCCCAGGCCTTTGACTCCTTCCCTGAAAACAGGCGTATCAGAGCGTTTTTTCTCGATTAATTCTGGTAACACATGATCAACGACAACCAACGCAGTGTTCTTTGCGGACACAGAATTGAGTAGTGTCGCACAAGAGCGAGCAAACAGCAGTAGGGAAACAACGCAGTAAGATCCGTTCCATGTAGAATCGATGCAGAAGAGTAGAAGGACGTATATGACTAAAGGACTGGAATAAGAAGTTTGTGAAAACCCTACGAAATTGAAATCTATAAAAAAACTATAAAAATGCTAGGAATTGATTTAGTCGTTTATGAAACCTGCCACCCTTAGTGAAACATAAAAAGAGCATCATTTGAGCACCAGTTTTCACGTTTTGCACTTACAACTTCTTGGGACTAGCAGGTCGGGACAGGATAGTGCGCAGTTTTATTATACGTAGAGGCGCAAGAAATACTAACGACACAATTCGTTTTCGCGGATGCTTTTGAAGCTGTAGGCTTCTCCTTTGTAAGCAGCAATGAACGAAGTGTGAATACGAGCGTTAGCCTAACATCTTGCAAGGATCTGTGTTCTTCGCTGAGTTCGAATGCGTTCTCCGCCCACAATGATAGCATTAACTAGTAGCTACGGGACACTTGATTACCACCTGACTACCGTCTGGATTTGCACTACTAGCTACCGATTAGAGCCTGTAGTTTCCAGTAAGTTGACGGACTCTTAGCTCGCCACCCGTCCTCTCCTTCAACTGGATAAACAGTCTCTAGCTCGACGCTACTCCCACAGGAGAACAGTGGAATGGTGAGGACGTTTCTGGGTGAAGCATGTGTGACTGGCACCCGTTGCGTCATGTGGCTTTCGCAGTGCTTTCTTCGACCACTAGGCACAGGGTGATGTTCGATGCACGGTCAATTTTTTCCGCGGAAGCTACTGCGTATACATCTGTCATAGGCAAGTTTCAACATAAGCTCTGGGCGAAGAAGGTAAATGCTCACCAAGCGGAAGTGTCTGCAACTTTTGCTCAGTGCCTACAACCTTGGCATGTGACCATATGCACAGCAGGGGTGTGCATTTTTTTACCGATTTTTCGGATTCACCTGATTTGTCGGCAAATTTTCATTTACCGATTTACCGACTTAGTCTTAAAATTCACCGAATTTTTCACCGATGATATTTTAGAAAAATAATTAGCGAAAGGATTTACCGCACACCCCTGATATGCAGTGCCACAAATTTGGCAGATTCCTTCTACATACGTGCAGTATAGGCAACTGCGTTGACCACATTTCTCTTCTTACGTTCTCGATGAAGTTATGATCTGCTTCCAAGATGGTGGTGGACGTGTGACAAGCTTGATGGAGAGTTCGAGAAATCCACGATATTGTTCACAATCTTGGCCTGACCATCGTTCACATATGTAGTACCAAAGCGATTGCATTCACCACATGAAATGGCAACCAAAACTTCGGTTCTGTTTTGTGTATCTGTTTTTATCTAAAATCTGATTGATCCCATCGTTTGTTTCTTGCAGAAAGTGTGCTCTCGAAACTCTCGAGAGCACACTTTCTGCTTTGTATTTGTGGGCTTATTCACAACGTTTTTCCTCATGTAAAACGGGTGTACACTGCGAGAGTGGAGCATGATGTTTCTTGAAATTGGCTTCGCGTACCATGTACTCTCGTACCAAGACTGATTCGAACGTCAGAATTAAGAAATGGCAAGTATCCATTTTTGACAGAGAATTTCAGTGTGAAGTGAATTGAAAGATTCATCAAGAGGCTTCAAGAAATCGGAAGAAATCTCGGAAAAGCTTCTTGCGAATGATGTACAAAAAAGTTTGCAAAAGTTTTTCTTCAAAATTTTGCTTCTGGTGAGCTTTCGGTACCTAGCACCTGCTCCAGACACCTGGCCGGCCGATGGTTGTGGTAGGACCGCAACTTCGAACAAACCGGTTTATTCGTAGCTGTGGTCATACCACAACCTTCGGCGGAGCAGGTCTGAAGAAGGTGCTAGGCACCGAGAACTCACCAGAGGCAGTTTTCGAAAAGAATTCTAGCGGACTCTTTTGTACACTTTTCGCGAGAAACTTTTCCGAGATTTTCGCAGATTTCTTGTCGCCTCACAATAAATCTTTCGATATGCTATGAGGCTCCGCGATAGCACTATTATATCATGTCGAGAGAATTGTTGAAACGCACGAATTCAAATTCCGAAGCATGGTTTTGAAACGGAGGTAAAGGTAGAGGATAGCTCACTGATCAGCTCGAAATCCGCCGCCTATCCGCAAATCTTCGCTCAGGTGCTAATGTCCTTCGCTCAGTTTTTCCCTAATATGATGCAAGAGAAAAAAGTGGGGCATTAGATGGAAACACTGGAGGCGGATTAATAATAGCTACAACTGGGATTTCTTGATTTTTGTGGTCCATGCGTTCCCAGGCTTCCCAATGAAATTCTCACCAAGCAAATTGATGTAGGTATCTGCTTTCCAGTTATTATTGGATAGACAGAAAAACAAATTGATTTGCACTCTCCAAGTTGTCTAGACCCAGCAGTGTAGAATTTTGTGCTCATCATTCATGATTGCTAAGTAACCCTAGGTAAAGCCGTTGTCTTGAAAATTCCGTTTTTCCCGAGCTTTTCAACAACCATACTATAGCTACATATAAGGAGGGGGAAGGCAGGGGCTGAAAAACATCACACGCAGAATTCACACCCACACAACTAAACGTTGTGAGCACTTTAGACGCATCACTAACTTTTTAGAGTAGCATCAAGAGGCGTTGGCGTTAATCCAGACAGAAACGAATAGATGATGTTTTACGAACCAAGTCAGATGCTATTCACGAGCGTTAGACGTCATAACTGCAGCCGAGCGGCGCGGCACAATGATTAAGTATAATATTGGTAACGACATGATGAATATAATAGGATTGCACACTGTCGCCTGGAGGCGGAAGTACAGTCGGCATGGATCCTATGAAGTGATACTTTGCGTTCCCAGTTGAAGGTTGCCGCAAACTCGGTGCACCTACATACATAGGTGCACCGAGTATGCGCCAACCTTCAATAGAGAACGCAAAGTATCACTAGGATCTTCCAACTCAGCTAATATTTATGATACTGGCGTATAGGGCTAACCAGTGGTAATGCCATTGTCGGGGAATTCTTGAGAACAATAAGAGTTTAGTAATCAATCAGTTCTACATATACGGTAGACACAGGAAAAAGCAAACAGAGGCGGTCGCGCCCCTTCACCACGGTACCGTAATTGCAAACTTAGTTGATTGCAGAACTTCTATATTTCTCAACGGACCCCCATCCTCATGAAGGCTGCACCATTGTGTAGCCCTCAACGCAAGGATCATGAACATCAATCTAGTTTCGTTTAAAATCGAGTTTGAGGAGAGTTAAAGGCAGTGTTCACGAAGAAAAAGTTAAACGTTTTTTTTGGCTAAAACGTAAGCTTTGGGTCCCCCTAAGAAGATTAGGAACGGAAAAACGGCCGGTAAGTGGGTGAAAACCTCGTGGGAGAGCCAACCCATTGGGCCACTCCGCCCACGTCCTATAACAGTTTCCTTGGTTTGTGGTTAGATAAGCGATGGTTTCCGAACAAAAGCTCCGCTATTCCCTTCTTTCTCAACGTCTCTCTTCGCTCAGGTCAGCTCGCACACATCGGCTGCGAAAAACCGGAGTTACAAGCCTCGGACAACTCGTCCACAATGCATCCCTAGCTGAATTTTGAGAGACCATACCTGCGTTTACAGAAGGTCTTGTATGATTTCAGAGACACCATTGGAATCAGCATGGGACCGTTTTCAAGATAGGCGGAAAAACAAAAAAACGAGTTATATCGTGAACACTGCCTTCAAACAAAAAGCACGAAAACGCGTCCTAACTCACTTTTTGACCATATCCTGCGAGCGGTATGGAACAGAACAGAAGATTATGAGAATGAGTTCCCGATTGGGGCGAGTTGCAGTTTACCCACAAAACAAAATCTTTAAATTGGTTTGACGAGGCCGTGAATTGACTCTTTCCTAACGAATTTTTTATAGTCTGAGAAGAGACGTGCAACCCGTGAACAGTGAAATATGCTAATGCCGATAGGTTATGCATCCTATTTCAAGCAATGAGGCGATCATCATATAAGTTGAGATCGTCCAATACTCGTGAGAAGTGGAAGAATAGTCACCATTGACTCTTTCGGTGTACGTTGTGGACAACGTTTGTGGAGGAGTCTGCTCCAAACTACGCAAGAGTCATTCATCACTAACCCTGCACCGTTGTAAGGCTCATCCCTGTGTATATACAAACAGCCTGTATAGCCGCTAAATTTTCATGGTTCCTACGCGCGCTGATGCGGAGTGGAGGTCGGAGACAGAGGGAGAGCGTAGGGCATCGCGCGGCACCGCGCGCGCCGCAGGCGCCATAAGCGATGAGAATTACGATTTTTTATAGAGGATAGGCAAACTGAGAATAGCAAATATGTGACGAAATTCAGAGAGTCTTACTTGGATTCGACACTTTTTTCACGCCCTGCTTCCTATCTAGTGCTTGAAGTTCATGCATGCTCAACTTGGTGGAGACCTGCCCCCCCCCCCAAGTGTAGGTGTGGTGGTCCAACTTCCTGTAGTTTTAAGCTCCTTTATGGTGGTAAACACGTTCTTTCGATTTCTCGCGTTGGCTACGGAAACCAAAAGTTCACGTTTTGCACTTAATGATATGGATTTTTTTAGAGAAGTTCATTTAATGTGCGGCGAACACCCCACGAAAAGAGCTTTAATGTCTTCTTGATTTTCACTGAAAACATGTGAAAATCCCTCCCTGAAGCGATTTGAAGCGGAAATCAGGAGTGTAAAAACAATGCGGATGAGGTGAGGTGAGAGTGAGGGTGGATGAGATGATCCAAGGAGAAAAAAGAGTCAGCTATGCAAAACGAAGAGATTCCAAGAGTGACTACATAGAGAGAAAAGTTTTGAAATTTTCGTAACACTGTTGCTCATGAGTCCATTAAAATTGAGACAGGTGAAGAATCGAAGAACAGCTGATTCGGAAAACCCATTAGTGTGTCGTTATCACTAAATTAGGCCTTCAAGGCCTTTCAGTGGATAAGAAACGAGCAGATCGTAACAAAACTGGATCCGGAAATATCATACATAGCCGCAATGATAATAGCAAGGTGTTGTCCGGGACGAAGATGTTTTATTTCACCCTGTTCAGGGGAAGAAATAAAGCCGGAGCACTGCCCAATTCCGGGTTTCGTTTTTACGACAATCCATTATCCAGCGTACATATACATATTGCTCGAGTCTCACCGAATGCGTAATTGGTCATGAACAAAAAACTGTTCACACTCTCTGAAGCGTTACATAACCCTTGAGTATGAATTTCCAAGAAAGAAAAAACTCTTCTTTTCAACACGAATCGGGTAGGGGATCTGAATTAGATCAAATACCTAATTTTAAGAAGTTCACGATCACAGTTGATTTGGAGGGACTGCACGTTTTGGACAGCATGCAATGTTGCGTCACAGTATAACAACAATGGGTTTAGGTGGCTCGAATGGCATGTCGTTGCGTGTTGCTTTTTTATTTTTCATGCCCGTATTGACCTACCAATGGTACCAGAGGCCCAGCTTCCAACTTTCTCTTTTTCAAGAAAAACATATACCTAAAACCAGAACAGGGTCGACTGAGCATCAACGTCTTCAAACAAATGAACAAGAATCGAACGAGAATATTTTTTTCTTGCTATTAGGGTTCTAAAGGCTAGCAATAGGAGTAAGAAGAAACCATCAAGTGCTTCAGAAATACTTTTGCTAACCATTTTTCCTCTCATCACAGCATGTACAGTACCCGAGCTAAATTTTGTAAAAACGAGGAGCATTTGGCAAACTTGGCAAAAAAGCGTCCGATGCATGTAACTTTTTTGAATGAAGACTTGTTTGCATTCTGAAAACGCTTTCATATTCACAGATCAAATTGCCACCTAACTAACGTCGGCGTGGATCCGGAAGAAACTTCGCGTTCACTGTTGAAGGTTGGCGCAAACTTGGTGCCATGTGCTATAACATATGGCACCAAGTTATAGCATATGGCACCAAGTTTGCGCCAACCTTCAACAGTGAACGCGAAGCTTCTTCCGGATAACACAGGTGCACCGCGTTGGCGCCAACCTCCAATGGGAACGCAAAGTCTCTTCAGGATCCATGCCGATGTTATGTGATTTGTAGGCCGTAGATTCCTAAAATCGCTTTGTTTTTGAAGGAAATAGTTTTTGCAATCGGCTTTCAAAAACGTCGCGCGTGGCGAAGTGAGGCGAAACTTTGAGCAGTAATTGCACAAGTAATGGAAGAGCAATCTGCATTTAATATTCATAAATTAGGTGCAGGTAAGAGCATCTCAAGGTTTGCGTAAGTTGAATTTTCGAAATCCTTCATTTAAGAACCCGGGGCTTTCGCAACAAAACTCCGATTTTCAGGTAGCTCTCAGGCGTGTTTAATGAAGGATTTCGAGAATTCAACAGACACCGTCCTTGAGATTCTCTCACCTGCACTTAACTTATGAAGAAACCATGCAGATTGTTCTTCCATTACTTGTACAATTACAGCTCAAAGTTTCGCCACAGTTCGACGCGCGCGACGTTTTTGAAAACCGATCACAAAAACAATTTCCTTCAAAAACAACGCGATTGTAAGGAATTTTGGTCCACAGGTTACATAATTAGGTAGCGATTTGATCTGTTAATATGATAACGTTTTTAGAATAAGAAAAAGTCTTCATTCAAGAAAAAGTTACATACATCGGCCGCTTTTTTGCCAAGTTTGCCAGATGCTCCCCGTTTTTACAAAACTTAGCGAGGGTATTGTATTTCCTTGAAAAACAAAGCGATTTTAGGGAAACTTGGTGCACAGGTTACAAAATTAGGTAGCGATTTGATCTATGAATATGATAGCGTTCGCAGATATAGAAAAAGTCTTCATTCAAAATAGTTACATGCATCGGACGCTTTTTTTGCCAAGTTTGCCAGATGCTCCCCGTTTTTACAAAACTTAGCGCGGGTATTGTAGCATGTTTGAAAAAGGTCCAATATGTTTTTAACATGTAGCTACCGACAGACCATGACGTTTGTAGTCGAGTGTAGTATAGGTCATTACATTATTTGTATGCATGTTTGATCCTCATTGTGGAGAAGAATTCAATTTTTGAAAGTATGACTCACCGGTGGGTCATACGATGGTGAATGGGTTAAGAGGAACCATGAGAAAACGTATTAGAGGGATAGCAGTTTGAGTATTAATATATCTGGAGTCGAACAAAACCAGAGGGAACGGATCTCAAAAATTGCCTCAAATTGAGGAAGGGAAGCATGGTGGATATGTTACCCGAGGCTTGTAATTTCTGTCATTCGCAGCTGACCCAAGGAGTAGAACCTGACTGAAAAGAGAGGCTGAGAGCGAAGGGAAGAACTGAGGTATTGATCAAAAACCGTCGCTCAACTTCCCACCGTTGAGCTCGAGAGGTCATCTAAGGGGGCGTGGCAAAAAGGTTTCTTGCTGTGGGCGCGCTAGAGTGGCTTCTTCCTACATGAATCCCGCTTGTTCGGAGAAATTGAGAGCTTGGACCTACTTCACAATTATGTGGGCATCTCCGACTCCGGCCTTGAGTTGTGACTATTCCTTTAAAGGCAGTGTTCACGAAGAAAACGTTGCACGTTTTTTTGGCTAAAACGTAAGCTTTGGGTGCCTATAAGAAGATTAAGAACCGAAGTGCGAAGAAAAACGGTAGGTAAGTGGGTGAAAATCTCGTGGGCCAGCTAACCCATTGGGCCACTCCGTCCACGTCCTATAACAGTTCCCCTGAATTCGTGGTTAAATGAGCGAGGGTTTCCGATCAAAAGCCTTGTTCTTCCCTTTAATCTCAACGTCTCTCTTTACTCAGGTCAGTTCGCATACATCGGCTGCAAAAAACGGGAGTTACAAGCCTCGGACAACTCGTCCACAATGCTTCCCTACCTGAACTTTGAGGGGCCACGACTCCGTTTCCATCATTGTACGGGTCTTGTACAATTCCAGGGACATCATTGAAATTAGCATGGGACCGTCTTCAAGATAGGCGGAAAACAGAAAGACGACATTTATCGTGAACACTGCCTTTAAATGCAGGGTCCGTGCTACAGATATATTCCAAGACTTTTGGTGAATACTTTGCTCCCTGGTAGCTCCGGGAACAACCCGAGATTGGCGAGGAAAACGCCTCTTTCGACGCTATTCTGGCCTAAACTCCTACGCTAGTGCTAGGAAACGCTGTGACAGGGAAACAGAGCTGCGGCACAGTGCGATTCCGGCTGTCGACGTGCACTTGGTTCGTCACTGTGACTCCTCGTAGTGATAAATGAGAAAACCCAATCATTCAAAAGTCAGGGTAGGAATTAGAAGCTTGCGTGAGAGGCGCATGTCGACCTGAACGCAATATCTCGAAGAGCACGTCAGGAACTGCTGTAACTCATTCAATTTACACACCTATGTCTCGTTTTTGAAACAGTATCGGACCCTGAGCCCTACTCCTTTTTTCAGCACGTGCCTGCGAAAGTCTGTGGCTGCGAATGCCGAACTCGAAATTCTGGCCGTACCTTACCTTCAAATCAGGAGGCACCCGCAAAGCATTCCAATACCAGTAGGCCCCATATTAGGTTAAGCTAACTTTTGCGATGGCTAAGTGAAGATTCTTCAAGACTGGAAAGTGAACTTTAAAGGGCAGAATGAACTGAAAACTAATGAAATTCTCAACAAAAAAAAAAAGAGAACAAACGGACTTATTTACAGGCAGGTTTGGGCCCTCACCAGAGACTTGCGGAATCCCTATTTCCGATAGCTTTCGAACTTTCGCTTTCCAATTTCCGTTTTCATAAAAACGCCTTGAAAGCGTAAACAAATCGGAAACACCTCATACATATGTGGTACGGAATCTGGAGTGAGCGAATTCCTGTCATCCAGATTTGGCGCTTTTCGATGGTTTTTGGCGTCCTGATCTCCGCATTACACAATGTGAATGATAATAATGTTATTCCGCTCTCGATTTCAAAAAAGATGGACATGCTGAACTCCAAATAATCTAATCAATATCTAAATGGGAGAAATAGGATCAACAAACCCGATAATATACCTAGCGTACCTGGGAACTCATGGTTGAGAATTTCACGAGGGTCAACGTTTTCCTGGAGTAATGACATTTTCTATTTTTGGGGCTTATACCGAACAAATTTGAAGGCATTACTTGGTTGGTGACCTTCTGACTATGAGCTTTCTGGAGTGTAGGCGGAACTCTCTGGGTGGTGATAATGCTATAGTAACTAACAAGTACGAAAGTAGGAGCAACTATGGAAGAGAATAAAAGAGTTGTTAATGAGTTCCTGAATGAAGAGGAGGGAACAAAAGCGGCTCAGTGTACTACGTGATGTAAACGAGGCAGCGTTCATGTGAAATGCACATAATTAACTTTAAATGAATTCAATTAGAATAATGAAGTAACGAATGTAGCCTCTATTTTTCTAAAAGTTCACGTCAGTTGACGTTCGGCGTTTAACAACTTGTGTAAAACCGATATTTGGCTTTATACATGAATTCGGAAATAAGGAGACAATGGAAATGTTCTCAAAGAAATAATACGAAAAAATAAAGTTTAAAAAGCAGAGGACCACAGAGCTGAAAATTACGAAATAGGGTAACGGAACAGACTTGTGGGAGTTGGGCACACCCAAGGGTTTTGTAAAACTGAAAAAATGGTAGTGATTTTGAACACAAAATCTTGAAGTTATTCCCGATAGAAAAGGGCTGTGTGGTTCGAAAAGGCGGGGACACAAGGTCGTATATTTAGCGCCTCGAAATGCCATGAGACAGTTGAACAACTCCGAAGGCGATTAGAGACCGAACTTCAAGTACACTTCTCAGGTGTTTTGAACTGCTATTTCTTAGCAAGGAATTTCTCCTAAGGCCTCCTCGCCATTCTCTTTCACGAGAGAAGATTAGTCATCGGAAAACAACGAAAAAACTGCTATCAAGGTAAGTAATTTCCGAAGGAAAGAGGTGTTTCACACTCATATACATATTGGAAGAAAGCGGAAACAAAATTAGAATATCTACGACAAGAGGTGTATCAAATAACGGAAATTGTTAGTAAAAAACAAAAGAAGATGGGGAGTTCTGCGCAGAAGTGGAAAGGAGGCGGGGTACTTACAGGCAGGGTCCAGGTAAAATTTCGAGGTTTCCTGCTTGATCGGAGCGTATGCTGCAGGTATGTATTCCCAAGAAAGGTGTGAAACTGACAAAAAAAACGGCCCTTTCCTGGTTATTCCAGATATTTTTGTGAACCACCGTGACACAAAAGTGTGTCCATCGTCCGCGTTTTTGCCATCGTCGACGCATTCTTCAAAACTGCCGTGCAAATGTCGGCATTCTTTACATGGTTATCGTGCTGTGAATACCGTGATTTCAAGGCTGATTTTCGAAAAAAGTAAGGCCTAATCGTTGGTGAAACGTCCAGATGGTGTTCAGATAGGCCAGCTATCTAATCGGATTTTTTGTAGTGTCAAAATTTGACCGGAACTTGTCTTTAAGTTATGGGGCATTCCTAGAAAGCTGCAGATTTCGATTATCACATGCAGCGAGCTGTGGCTTTTTGTCGAAGTATCCTTTTTACCGGTGATATTTCACGAAGATTTACACCGTCCCCGGTTGGCGCTAATCGAAAGCAATAGCTCTTAAGAAATAGCCCCGAGATGACGCATTGAATTTGAATTGTTTCGAGAGATGAGAAAGATTGTGGGACTAAACTAAGCGGAATTCTTGTGAAAGAAATCGCTGCGTTTGTTTGGTTGATAGGCCATGGCGTTCTTCAATAGAAGTGCGCTCGAAATTTGGAATTCACAAAACTGGGGCCATGGTATAGGGTGTTCAGATGGTAAATTTTTGTTCTGGGGAAAATGCGAATACTTTTTAGAGATCTTTCTGTTGATCTTTCAATCAGTGAAATGGAATGAAAAGTCAAAAAGAGTAGCGAATGTGACACGCAATCCTTCCGATTCTAATCATAGTTTTCGGATAGTTGAGGGTACTCGCCTACAACGTGGAAAACCCGCATTAATCCGCAGAATGAAAGCAACTTGTTAATGACGCACTGTAGAGTTCCACGAGAAGCGATAGATTATATTCTTCCATCAATAAGGTTTTCAAATGTTGCAAAGATGCTGAAGAGAACATTGGAAATCCTTAATGAGGCAAAGTAATGTCACTTTTCGGTATCAAAAAACTGAAGGAGAGCGGTAGAAGTATATCGGCGCAACTAAAACTCCTTTTAGGGGGCGCGATGTTAGGACTCAAAGCTTATTATTATTATTATTATTTTTATTATTATTCTTATTATATTATTAATATTATTATTATTATTATTATTATTATTATCATTATTATTATTATTATTATTATTATTATTATTATTATTGAGTGACCTCAGCAAATACAATACCCGCGCTAAGTTTTGTAAAAACAGGGGGAGAATTTGCCAAACCTGGCAAAAAAGCGTCCAATGCATGTTCAAGAATCATATATGTACCTTGTTACATTGTTTATGTTTAGCTGTTACATTGTTTTTGTTAATGTTTATACCTTGTTTAGTTACATGTATTTCTAAATTTCACACATATTTGTATGCGATTTTCAATCTGGTTCGGTCGTGCCAACTTATCGCAACATCGACGTGGAAACCATGCGCACTCTCAGCCTGCTTCTACGCGGGGCTGATTTTTGAATTTCATCGGAATGTGGTCACAACTGGGCTGTTCTGTTTGATTTTGTTCTGGCCCTAGAAATCAGTACTTTGTTTTTTTCACGGCATATACATCGAAATAAGCCTCCACATTTCTAGCCACAGCACATTTCATGTCAGCATTCTTCAATATCAACAGGTCATCCTAGAACTAAAACATTAGCTCCCCTTTCATGCGACAATGTCATGCGTTGCTTGCCTGAAGGGCACTTTAAGGAATGGTAACTCAATTTCAATGTTTGTGTGCAATGAAACAATTGGTACAATACCCGCGCTAAGTTTTGTAAAAACGGGGAGCATTTGCCAAACTTGGCAAAAAAGCGTCCGATGCATGTAACTTTTTTGAACGAAGACATTTTTGGATTCTGAAAACGCTATCATATTCTTAGCTCGAATTCCTACATAACTCTGTGTCTTGTGGACCGAAGTTCCCTACAATCGCTTTGTTTTCCAGTAAAATTGTTTTTGCGGTTGTTTCACAAAAACGTGGCGAGCGGCAAAAAGCGGCGAAACTTTGAGTAGTAATTGTACAAGTAATAGAAGAGCAATCTCTATGTTTTCTTCGTGAATTGGATAAAAGTGGGGCTCTCTCGAGATCTGTGCAAATTGATTTTTCGAAATCCTCCGTTTATCGGTCTGGGGCTTTCGCAACAAAAGTCCGGCTTTTCAGGAAGCTCCCGAGAGTGTTTTATGAAAGATTTCGAAAATTCAATCTCCACAGATCTCGGGAGAGCCCCACTTTCATCCAATTAACGAAGAAAACATAGAGATTACTCTTATGTTACTTGTACAATTACTACTCAAAGTTTCGCCGCTTTTTGCCGCGCGCGACGTTTTTGTAAAACGACCGCAAAAACAATTTTACTCGAAAACAAAGTGATTTTAGGGAACTTCGGTCCACAAGGTACATTGTTATGTAGGAATTCGAGCTGTGAATGTGATAGCGATTTCAGAATCCAAAAATGTCTTCGTTCAAAAAAGTTACATGCATCGGACGCTTTTTTGCCAAGTTTGGCAAATGCTCCCCGTTTTTACAAAACTTAGCGCGGGTATTGTACCAATTGTTTCATTGCACACAAACATTGAAATTGAGTTACCATTCCTTAAAGTGCCCTTCAGGCAAGCAACGCATGACATTGTCGCATGAAAGGGGAGCTAATGTTTTAGTTCTAGGATGACCTGTTGATATTGAAGAATGCTGACATGAAATGTGCTGTGGCTAGAAATGTGGAGGCTTATTTCGATGTATATGCCGTGAAAAAAACAAAGTACTAATTTCTAGGGCCAGAACAAAATCAAACAGAACAGCCCAGTTGTGACCACAATCCGATGAAATTCAAAAATCAGCCCCGCGTAGAAGCAGGCTGAGAGAGCGCATGGTTTCCTCGTCGATGTTGCGATAAGTTGGCACGACCGAACCAGATTGAAAATCGCATACAAATATGTGTGAAATTTAGAAATACATGTAACTAAACAAGGTATAAACATTAACAAAAACAATGTAACAGCTAAACATAAACAATGTAACAAGGTACATATGTGATTCCTGAACGGCATGGAATACCGGGAAGTACGAAAATGTACTGGTAGTATGAGCAGAGTAAGAAATTGCACATTGCCGGTGTGACAACAAGCGATAAACTCAAAACCGCTCAAGGCAAGTTATATGTGAAGTATCTATAAGGCCATTGTTATATCCCACGAAAGGCCTGTCGCGGTCGCAGAACAGTGGGACGTCGCTGTCGCTAAGGGCCAATCGCTGCCGTCGCTCCTCAGATATTCGTGGGGAAGTTCCCGAGCACGACAGCAGAACTTCCCTCGAAACAACTAGGAACCCCTCCCCCCGGAATTGAGGGGAGGCGAAGGGGACGTCTCGACAGCAGAGTAATTGGGAAGTTCTCACAGCAGGAGTTCTCTTGTTCTCCCGAATGCAGGTCTTCCCGCGACCTTCCGACTGCTGATTTTCCCATTGTTCAATGATTGATCAAAAATTAGCTTGCTAGAACCCGCTGTTTTCGAGTCTCCTGCTCCTGAAAAACTGCTATCGGTCCAAAAATATTCACATCTGACTAATGGTTATAGAGAAGCTTATTGGCTCCTCTGAAAACCAGACAGAGATGCCTTACGTAGTCCTTGAGTGGCAGATCTACCCCAACTTGCGAAGTGCGAGACCACCTCGCGACTAGCCCGTGTGAAGAATTTACCGAAGAATAATATACGCGACTAGCCCGTGCTTCGGTGAAGATTTACCGAGCAGTTGAGTGAGAGCGGCGCTGGGGCTCCGGTGGTGCAGTACGATAAGGCGCTCCCCCGGAAAGGGAATATGCTGGTTCAATCTCGCCCGGAGCCAAGCGTTTTGCGATCAACTCAACACCTTGTGTAAACATACCATAACGTGCACTGCGACGTTGAACTGCAGTTACGGCAAAAAAACTTTCAAAAATCGTGTAAGTCTCATTAGAGTATTCAATTGGTCCTGGGAAAACGATTGGAAGTCCTCTTCGTGTAGGTATCCCTTGGGCCCCTCGAGATTGAAGGGGTCCGCAGAGTTGAAGTCGCGGCGTTGCTCGCAGCGACGAACAGCACTGGGTGGTATAATATCGATTACATTCGGCGACAATGGCGACCGACGCGGCGTGAAGGGCTACAAGGGGGCACCGCAGAGTGTATTGACGCGGCGACGGCCACTGCCAGCGAGCGGCAAACGACGCCGCGCGAAACATTTGTCGCCGCGTCAAGGCTGACGCTCGGCGACCACTCGCCGCTCTCTGCAACACTGCAGACCCCTTGACGAATAACAGGGATTTAGGTCTATTGTCCCTGGGATTTCCTGGGACAGGAGCTTTAGACAATTCCTGTGAGCGGTAACTGCAAGTCGTGCAGACCCATGGTTATGTATGTACATATTCACATTCGTCTGTCAATCGTGATGTAATCAAACGAAAGAAGTGAACACGAAACTATGCAATTCACATTGAGTGGCGCATTTCGTCAGAGTTTACCGCGCACCTCAAGTACTACTGTAACCCAGCACCGCTTTTCAGTTAAAACTGAACACCCAAGTGCTGAATGAGGTTTGGGACTTTTTTTGAAAGCACTGCATTTCGAACTTTGCCGCTAGCGAGCGGTAGCAATGTATAGGTTTCATCACTGCACCATTAGTAAGTGTTCTTTAGCACAAATGTGGTGATGGAAACAATGTCGGACGAGAGCTTGCTACTAGAGAAAGAGAAAACCGAATGGAGGACTCTTTATTAATGTCCTAGACTTTAAATATGTATGGTCGACCTACACTAAAGTGCAGGAGTTATCCATGCACTCAAATATAATTCGACCACTCCCCCTCGAAGCTTCCGCACTTCATCAGCATAATTGTGGCTTCCTCGTTGAGGCCCCCGTCAGACTTTAAAAAAAAACCGACTGAGTCCGACTGAATCCGGGGCGGAAAAACTGACCTCGGGTGCACTGAACCTGCCCGTGTGCGCGCGTGGAAGTTGATTAGATGATCTACTGCCCTCGCACTGAGATCGTCAAAGGTGCTGAGTGCCCTGCCCCTGCCTCAACCCGGCGCGTTGATGCATCCGGCCCCAGTATCGATTGGGTGGATTACGGACGCAAGCGGGCGGTCGCAGGCGGACTCATTCCGTAGATTTTCTGCACCCGTCTATCCTATTTCGGTGCGTATGGACCGAGTGGGACTCAGTCGATCGACAAACTCTGACGGAAGTGTGAGAGATGAACATCTGTGAAGTGTCAGACAAGCCTTCAGCACACAGGTGGGAGGTCACAATGATACAGGAAGTTCAAACTCAATCTTCTCCGCTGACGCAATATGAATTTCGCCTAAGGAGTGGGAGGGGCGGCGTTGGCTCGATGAACGCTCATTTTTTAACGAAATCTTTGTTAATAATCTTAACGTGGTCAATCTATGAGCTCTGCAGAACTCTGAATAAGCATTTTCCAACTTTTCCAACCCTCTATTTTTGCTGTTTACGTTGACATGAAAATAACAGGCCGTGTGAAGTCGAGCGGATGCCAATTTCAGACAGATACCTACCACTTACACGAATGTAATTACTCTAGTGCATGTCATGAAGGATGACATGCATCCAGTATCAATTCAGGAATGATTCATAAGAAGCCGTGCAAACCATTTCGCTGTTTGCTGATTATTAGGCAATCCCTGAAGGACACATCCACGATGCAATGATCAAGAATGAAAGCTAGCCAGCATGACTAACCAGACGCAAACAAAAAAAAATCCGAGTGAAAACTCCGAGCGAAAATCCCTCTGAAAAAGGCCAGCCCTTCAAATGCAGCGTGATGGTGTGGGTTCAATCCTACATTACGACGAGAAAGAAATTTGGCGTCAGAAATCAGAAAGTTTTTTTGTTCACTCTTGCCTTTCTGAAGTTTTTGAACAACTTTGACGAACTGCCCAAGTGGTCTACCCCTATTTGGTCTAGCATTCCATAGGTTCAAAAACAACTTCGTGGACGTCTCCTACCTGTCCACGATCGCGGCTCTCCATTCATCCACGGAGGGACACAGAAGAGGGGGTTAACTCTGTTGAATCTCACAAAGGATCGTGTAATTTTACAAGGACGATTTTCAAGCTATCGGAGGCGTCAAAGGAAAATCGCAGAAAAATCGCAGCATCTGCGCCCAAGAAGCACTTGTAGCCACACAAAGTTGTTTGCGACCTCACCCTACTGCATTGGGTTAAATCTTCGGTAATCGGCCGCTGAAGCCCACTGGGGAGATTGACTCAGCGATCAAAGATGCCCTCGGGCCATTCAGCCCCTCTGAGGAATGACCCGGGCAATATTCCGTTTTGTGATCAACTAGTAGCTACCTGGCCGCACCGTCTTCAATTCCGGCGCCGTCCACGCTTTGCAAATCGCGTTTAACAGAAAGGGCGTTAAAGTGCCCACAATACCCAAATGAAACTGGGTAATAGCCTTTATCATATGTCCATGATTTCGGCTAGCGCTATTATGTAGAAGTAGTCGCCCTGGCAGAGCAGGGGACGTAACTGACAGTACTCTCCGGTGTTACACGCGAACGAACGCTGTTCCGTAAATTTCAGAGCTATAGGCTCGGCACCATCGTGACAGTACTCTCCGGTGTTACGCGCGAACGAACGCTGTTCCGTAAATTTCAGAGCTATAGGCTCGGCACCATCGCAGTGGCAGAATTCATCGCAGGTCTAGTGCATACTTGCCGCAGCGGGCGACTCGAAATAGTTTCTCAAGAGTCAATATGGCTGAAATGCTATGCCACCCAAGCGCCTAGCGGGAGTATGCACCAGCCCGTAAGAATTGTTCGCGCATGCCCCCTGCAGCGGCGCGTAGCTACGGGTTGATATGCTTCGAATGTATAATAGCCCGTGATACTGCATCGTTGCTGCTAGTTACATTAGAGCCATGGAAGCTAGTTGAAATAGAAGAAGTAATGGGATGTATGTAGGATAACTTATGCAAAAAGTCATTCTGATATAGTAAAGCAGGGACATTTGATGAGAGGTCATTATAGCATTAGATTAAAAAGCCGAAGTCATCACAAAATTTGGTCAAATCCAAAGGGTGCTCAAAACAGCCACAAGCGTTTATTTAAAACTTGCAAACTTTTAGAGCGAAAATCATGGAGAACCCATTCCAAAGAGCTTTTTCCAAACATGTGCAGAAACAGGAGGCGATAGAAGTTTGCTTCGGAGGAAAAGGGGGAAAAAAGTTCCTGGTTTTCGGGAAAGCCAGGTGCTGCCACCCCAACTAATCATTTTCAAACATACCACACCTGTTGATACAAGGCTGTAAATAGATATCGGCTTACAGAATGGAGTAAAGAGACTGGCCATAGTAGCTGCAAATAAGAAGGAGTGCTCGCCGCAGTGGCAGAAAAATTCGATTTCGGGTCAAAATTGCTTCCCGAGTCCAGACCCATCATCAGCCTAATTATGGGCTTGAACAATAAAACAAGAGCAGGCCATTTTTCAGCTCAAATTCTACCCCAGGGTTCGTCCTTGGATTGAAAAGTCCGGATTTCATCTTCTTATTCTTATCCGCTCACGCGGTTCACGAGCGTGTGGCGAAGGCATTTTCCAGACATGTGAACCAATCACTAGGGATATCAAACGAATAAAGAATCACATCGTCGAATTTCTGTCACACGCCATCCTCGAACCCCGCTCCGGAACACCTTCAAAAGGCCAAAAGTGCAAAAATTAATCGAAAATGCCACGATTCACCAGAGATCAACCATGAAATTTCCGAAGCGTTAATTGCTCTATGACTATGCCTCACAGTTATCACATCACCAGCTTTTCACGATTTTCCGGCGGAAAAAAGTCGAAAGGACTTGAGGAGCTAAAAAATTTCAATCAAATGCGTGAGTAAGAGGGATAATTGAAAACGATGAAACACCTCACGATTTCCAGTTGTCCTTCTCTTAACACCTGTTCGGTAGGTGAGAGATAATCTGAAAGTGTCTAGGAGACTATATGGCTCTTCTTAGTTCAACGACAACCGCAGAGAACAGAGGTGTTAATTACGAGGAGAAATTTGAGAATAAGAGTTAAAAATGTTAAATGCATAAAACACCAAATTTGTTTACGTGTGAATGCAGCTGCTTCTGAAAATGTCTTTCGTAGGAATTTCCACTTTATTTAATTTGTTTGACATTTTTTCAACTGTTAACAACTGTTGCTCTCTGATTATTGGCATTATGGCAAACACTAATGAGTCCAGTGGCGATCATATAGCGAACCTCGGACTCACCGCTAACTTATCGGCTTTACGAGCACCGCGTTGAGCACCCAATGGGCCGTATTTCTCTACGATTTACCCGCCAGGTAAGGGTAAAGTCCTCTAAATTCAGCTTTTACCCGGTATTAACACGCTTACTTACCCGGGATTTTCGGGTGAAAAGCCCGGTAAAATTTTCCCGACATATGAAATCGAGTAAATTTTACTCCCAGCCGCCTTCAGCTGCCGCGCTCCAGTTCGGCTTGATACTCCTGAATGTTTCAGCGAACTCCAACTGCATTTGATCATATTGAGTTGAAGCAAATATAAAACTTTGAGAAAAATATTTTCCTGGCCGGATTGAATTTCTCAGGTCATACGTAAAGCCAAGGTTGCTCGGATGAGTCTGGACGGAGTAAGCAGCGGAGCGGTCTACTTATAAGTAGTATGGCATTTGAAAGCACAAACTCCTTTATCTGATATTTTTGGCGCGCACTATAGAACACGATAACTTGCCAACTTCACGCTCGATATCAGTTTGTGGCTTAAGAACTGAATACTTTGGAATTCAGCATTTTCTTGTAGGCATTGAGGTTGAGGCTGTTAACCTCATAACCTAGATCCACAAAAATTTTTCTCATCTAACATAGATAATTTGCAAATAAACAGCTTTTTTCGCCCTATTTCTGTTTTTTCTTCAAATTTTCGAAAAAAATTCGAGAATCCGCAATGAAATAGATTTCTAAAGGAAATCTCCAGCAGTATGCAAACAGTGGTAGAGCGGCATTTCGAATGCTATATTATATTCTACCGAATAAACTAAAGGGAGAGCATTTCTCCCAAATTTCGAGCCTGAAATTCGTGACCCACCAGAAGTAGCTGAGAGCTCAATAAAGTCGTAGATAGAAACATATTTGCGCTCCTGAACGGTATATCAAACTCGCTTGAAAAACTGCGCCGAGAAAAGGCGAAAAATCTAGAAGAAAGGAAAAAGTCAGGAATGTTAAATGATGTAATTTTCTACATATAGAGTGTACCCTCTGATGTACTCTAAAGTTTTTAATAATCACGAAATACATGCAATTCTCTCTAGCTTCCTTGAAGAAGAAGGAGTGAATCGGCGAAAGAATTTTGAATTGACGACGCCAAATGGATTTCAAAAGTGAATACGCCCCCAAGAAGCCTGCGCTCTATACAGTGTACTATGTAGTATACATTGGATCCGACTCATTTCGGAAAGGTGCAAAAACTGTTTTTCTCTTCACCGTCAACATAATGCTTGAAGGAAAAATTGTTCTCCAATTAAAACTCTTTAAAACATTCTTGCGAGTGCAGATTCGTCGTCGAATCCATTGTGAGTGTTCGTAAAAAAGGTTATTTGAAATGACTCGGATATCCGAAAAAAAAATCGGATACTTTAAAATTTCTTGTCACAGTCTCATAGTTACTCAAAAGTTGAGATCATTCTGTCTTTCTAGTCCAGATACATCTGACCGTAAGCCTTTCAGTTTAAGATTAAGAAGAAAAGAGCGATTTTTGAAATTACCGTCAATGAGTCGGATCCAATGTATATTATGTAGCCCTACTGATATGGCCGTAGCTCCGCCATAAACCAGGATTCGCGGCGCTGTACTGCATAACTCAGGGAACGCTAGTCTAGCGGAATTATTCCCCTTGGAAGCCGCTAATGTGTCTTGCACCTGCCGCGTCATTCCCTGGTAAGCTGCCACCCGGGAGATTAGCGGAAAGTTCGCCGCATCTTTTATCAAAGCAGCGGTAGACAAAAAGAAACTTCCTCGTTTACCCAGTCAGTTAACCGGTGGGACAACAAGAGCGAGATTTCTAGCTGAAAAAAGGCGACCGGGTGGGGAAACACGAGGATGCGCGCGTCATCGCATAGTTTCTCATTTCCTTTGAAGAATAACGAGTTCTTTATCGTCTGATAGGTGGAAATCAGACTTCAACTAAACGAGAATAGGAAATTTCAGTAGTAAATCCTTGAAAGCTTGGAATTATATATAAAGTTGCAGTGTTGACGAATTCTCAGTGAAGTAGCCAATAATCGTGCAAAAAATAGAAAGACATCTACTGTGCTTCTCTGGGTCAAATTCCGGTCCGCAATTGCGACTTGACACGCTTTGCGGCCGCACGCTCCCGAGTCGATTGAGTTTTCAGCGCCGCAGTCGCCAATCTGTTGGCCCTAGGTGGGTTTTGGGAACTGGAAAGTAATAAAAATTGGAGAAAACTGTATAAAAGAGCCACATCGGGCCGGCTTTGGCGCTGGCAACTTGGCCGGCTCGAGCGCGTGCGGCCGCAAAGCGTGTTGAGACGCGATTGCGGACCGGAATTTGGCCCAGATAAGCACAGTATATACAACCTAATGGATGGGATTCTGTGAGCCCCTAGCTGCTTTCCAATGTGACCAAGGGGAATCGCCTAACCTATTATGTACATGTCTGGATCTGAACCAGTCCGATTTCTCAACAGCTCTTCTGGGGTGGAATTCACGAAACGCTAACCGCGTTTTAACCATGACTAGCGTAGCCATGGTCATGCACATCGTGTACAGACCGATCGGCCGCAAGCCATGGCTAAAACGTGGTTAGCTTTTTGTGAATTCCAACCCTTATAGGTCCCAAGACAGTTCTTGACACACGTAAGCATAAAGAAAACTAAAAATAAATGTGGACAACTTTTAAAATCTGCACACATACACCTTGGCTGACTTTGACAGTCTAAAGCATAGCTTTTCAGAGTTTTCTAGTTGCAACCCGAGCCACTCGACATGAACACGGGAACGCGTGTGCCAGACGACATTTGGCGCTGCGCTGAAATGATAAAGTGAATAAATGCTTGCACAATGACGTTTTCAGGGGCGGAGCATAGAGCTCCATGAAAGCAGGTGAAATTCCTGAGCAATAATTGAACGGAGGGTAACCTTCTGCTCTCGCGTAATTTGTTATGAACGGGTTCAAATAAACATAACAGGAGCACACGTCGAGATGTCTCGTCGGGTTTTTCAAGGTCGATAAAGTCGATTTTTTGTGCTACGCGCACAGCTCCTGCCCTTAAATAATTCACTAGCCTTTGTTATCCTCAAAGCCTTGCCGGAAACTCGGGACTTCCAAGAGCGCAAAGTAAGAATATGTGTGTCAAGTTGTGTTTTCTTGAGTCTGGGTACGCCCTCCGATGTGCACATCAATACTAGCGAATTCTTAGTGCACTTAATTTTCTTCTCCAAGTATGCGAAGGTTTCGAAGTCAAATCTGATCATTTCTGAAGTGCATATGTATGCACACTCTATTTCTTGGCGAAATCGACTCGTTTCGTTGCGGATTTAGGCGGAGACAGAGAGAGAGAGACCGCCAGAGAGAATGAGGGAGCTGAGAAAAAACAAGCTTGCGAGGGACCCAAAAATGCCTAAAGTAATGTGTGCATTCAACGTGGTGGAGCAAATTTACGCGAAGGGTACCGAAAAATGTTTTCGAATATTTTATGCCTTTTCATGGTATGGTATCTGAATATTTACCATTGCGTCAAAGACGACCTACAAAGCCGCTACACGAGTAAGAAGTTGGCCCAGCCCCGCATTTGCGTTCTCCTCCAGAACAGTGGTGCTAGGCCATTCCCACCAGGGGTGTGCGGAAAATTCTCTTCGGTAATTTTCTTACCGAAACTTTTTACCGAAATAATTTTTTTAAAAATACGGTAAAAACGGAAAATTCGGTAAAAATTCTGACGTCGACTTTGGTACCTATCCCACACGATAGCACAGATGATCAATAATATTTATGTGTCATTTTCAATAGTGCATGAGGATAGTGCAAATAATGAGTGAGTTTTATATATTAAAATGGGCTTAAAGCTGAACCTGATCAGCAAGACGTTGATTTTGAGAAAAAGTAACATTTCAAAATTTTCTCTCGTCGAGGCCTTTCTGTAGTCACTCAAAATCAGGCCAGCTGAGGAAAACATTCTTTATCCCTCAACTGAGCCAGGAGGGCGCTAAAGTACTTATCGATGAGTAAGGAAGGGTGCTGGTACGATGATTCCACCATGGAGTCGTTCCAGAACTGCAGTGGATTCAGTGTTGTGTCCACAGGCTCCGAAAAGAATTTTTCCAGTTCCTAAAATATCTGCTTCAAGACTCTGCTGCGTTGTAAAGCTGTTGACATTTCTGAATAAAACATGTATTTTTCGGAGTAGAATCTCGATGAGAAGCACGTGACACAAAAGTTGAAGAGATCGTTTGAACATTAAAAAGGTAAGTCAAATGATTAAAAAAGAGTCACAAAAAGAAGGATGAAGATGGATAAAGCGCCAAAGGCATGCCGTAACAGCAGCAAAGCAGTGAAATACGAGTAAGAAAAAGGCTGATTGGGCAAAAAACACCCAATTTTTCTTTTCGGTAAACATTTCGGTAAATTCCGAAAAAAACTCGGTAAATCGGTAAATCAAAATTTACCGAAAAACACCGGTAAATCCGGAAAATCGGTATATCGGTAAACAGAAAATGCACACCCCTGATTCCCACTTTCGGCGACGCTTGTGCGTCATAGGATAGATACAGTAGGTGAACCACATACATCGACGACGGTGGAAATGGAGACTGTTTTGGAGGAGGACGCAAATGCGGGGGGCGGGCAGATACAGGGGCGTTGCCAACTGCTTACCCGTGTAGCGTCAGTGTGGATCGTCTTTACGCTTCAAAATGCGTAGGCGTTGTGTTCTGAGCCATATAATTCTGTTTCCGTAGTTATCTCAACCTCGTTTACGAGCGTGTGTTCTGCCTTTGATCGTAACGTGCACTATACTACGCAACGGAAGTTTGACCCGACAGCTAGACGAAACTCTCAATCGAGAGAATTTCGCGGTATTCATCATAGGAATGCGCGGCAAAAATCACTGGCGTGAATTTCGTTAGTCAATAGAAGGGTGACAAATAATGCCACTCCCGTATTGGTGTTTGAGGCACAGCACTGGAGTGTTATGCTGTGGAAAAATCTTTGTCAAAACTTCAGGCAGGCTCATCTAAATGTATAGGAAAGTCATTGCGTGCCTGACTCCGCTGCATACATATAGCTCGCAGCCAACGTGAGCCGTCGAGTTCTCAGGAAGTAAGAAAACAATCCCTTTTGACAAGACCGGAAGGCGAATTCAAGCAATGTACCTACGTATGTACCTATGGATTTTCTAGTGTAAGCCGATTCCCGTGATTGGGAAAATGTGAAAACGCGTATGAAATAAGTAATAAGGAACGCGAACCCCAACAAAATATCACCCACTCATTGTTCCTCATGGATGATCGTTGATGCTAGTTCCCACAAGCAGATTCCAAACACCGCTGAATGTGACCCTTTGTTAACAAAGAATCCTATTTGCTGCTGAGTGAACACATTTCTGAAAACTGGCCAGTCAAACACTCAATCGCATACCACTCCTCATGTCCCGGTCTGTCGACGCATGTTCCCATTAAGTCTTCCAAATCAAGTGAACAACAAGGACAGAATACGGGGTAAGAATGACACGCAAAGAAAAGTTCGAATTATTAGGGGAGCTCGACGACCAACCAGTACATATATCAGTATGTGCTAGACTTTGGACCAGATCGGTTCATACATTGACGAACTGCTACATGAAAGAAGGTCACAGAAATCCTGCAGTCCAAAGAGTTTTTCTGGCGGTGCTTGGACAGTGTACATTGCCACTGTTAGGTTTTGGTCGGAATGCACACAGTGGCGCTTTGAGGAGTTTCTCGCGCCCTTGTTTAATAACTCTTTTTGAATCCAGTGTTTTGAGATTTAAAATAGATTTGGATTGATGGTGGAGAGAGCTGTTTAATTGTATAATGCTTGTTAGGGGTTGAGTTGGAGCGAAGAAATTTCATATTTCATTTCCGGATCGTTATACAGCACACATCGCGCTGTCCAGCTGCATATTGTATTTGCATACTGTTAAGCACATTAGAAATTTCCTCGCAAACTGTTTTGTTAGAGCTTCAACACTAGAACGTGTCAGGATTCTAAATTATTTTTTAGATCCGAAAAACAGTGAATTTGAAGTAATTAGAAAGGGGTGACAAAAACGCGAGAAAGCGCCGTAGCAAGCATTCTGACCAAAACCTACGAGCGGTAGAGTGCTTACCCTCCACTATACTTTTTTTTCGAAGTCGACTTTTTCAGTCGAATGAAAATCCGAATCATTCAATTAGGTCAATGTACACTCTCCGCTCCTAAGTGTCGCACAGGACGCAGAATAGTTGTGCGGCAGTGAATACGCGTTGCTTTTGAAGATCAAATGGAGGGATAAGCGGGAGTTCTTAGTATCTCATTGTTGGTTTCTCGTCAATTTCTATTTTGCTTCTTTTAAAAAATTTGTGCAAAATGGACCAGAAGAAAATGAGATAATCTAGAAACTTGTTACGTTTAGCTATTTATTTTTTTGAGTAAGATCCTTACGCAGGATCAAAATTATCCTTTGATTCTCAGAAGTTCTATTGTGTTCCGTTTGAGCTAACAAGGTGATCAATTTGACACTGGTTCATAGACGAGGGCCAAACTCACATTGTTCCGCTGACCGAATTGGGACGAGGAGGTCGTAAATTTATTTAGAAAAACTACACTTTTGGTGCAAGGCCGTTATTTTTTGGACCCATCTGTTAGTATGGCGAGAAATGCAATTTTCCGAGGTGTGAAATTTTCAGCCGTTATGATTTCTCGCTGTGAGATTTGTAGCTGTTCCGATGGAATGAGGGTACTTTTTGGAGTTAGAGAAAAGGAAACACACGCCAGTGGGTTGCGTTGTTATACCACTTCAAATTTTAGATATGAGAAAGAATCAGATGCCTAGATTGAAGGCACCGTCCGCACAGAAAAGTTTTTTTTCTTATGTTGATTCGAGATAATGAAAATTGTACGGTTTTCTGCATGAGTTTGCCTGTAGGGGGCTAAATAGACTCCCGCCGCTAAAAGGCGCGGCAGCATGCAATGGAGGAGTATTGATCATGCGGCGTCGCACGATCGATTCCCCTCAATCGCATGCTGCCGCGTCATTGAGCGGCTGGAGCCTATCCGGCCCCTAAAGGCAAATCGTACGATAATCCTTTGAGCCCTCGTGAAAAGTGTTGTGAACAATGCTGTTAAACGTTCAGCCTGCATTCACGACTGTTGATGAAGCTCGGCAAGATGATGGCAAGATGAAACAGTAGTATCTACGTATGCAGTATTGCTCCGAATATGAGCTCATCGAAACGATTCCGAGCCGAGTTATGCATTGTCCCCACGTTGGTCCAGAAACGCTTCGGACGAACGGGACCGATTCCAGAAAACAAAGATATTTCCAGTTTCCAAGTGCATTTTGGATTCCTAATTGCCTGACAAGTTTCGCAGTCTTCAGAGCATGAAGGGCTATATATTGATTTTTGAATGTTTTTTTTGCCGTAACTGCAGTTTAACGTCGAAGTGCACGTTGAGGGATGTTCACACAAGTTGCTGAGTGGATCGAAAAACGCTTGGCTCCGGGCGAGATTGAACGAACGTATTCCCTATCCGGGGGAGCGCCTTGTCGCACTGCACCACCGAAGCCCCAGCGCCGCTCTCACTCAGCTGCTCGGTAAATCTTAACCTCCCCGGGAAGGGAATATGCTGGTTCAATCTCGCCCGGAGCCAAGCGTTCTGTGATCAACTCAGCACCATGTGTTAAGCTATTTATTGATGTTGAATTGTGAGGCCTCGAAGATTAAACAAAAAACGTCGAAATGAAAGGAGTTCAAAACCGGTTCCAGACGTGAAATCAGAAAAAAAGGGTTCCGGATTTCATAATAGTAAGGTCCAGCGGATCATGCACCATTCCAAAGAAGTCTTGATTTAGGGCAAAGAGATGAACCTCCAAGGGGGGGAGGGGAGCGTCGTTTCGGAACACTTGTGGCTGTATTCATGAAAGCGCAGGCGCATGAGGGGGCGTAACCTTCCTGTACCCGACGTATGTCCACCACTTTTGTGCCTCTCCTGTCGAGATTCCAATAGTGGCGGCCCCCTCTTCGCCACCTGCGGAGACGGACCGCCGGGTAGGAGGCTGCTGGATCTCATCGCTATCAATACATTCCGGCGGGCATAGCATGCCCGACCTCGATTGTGCGGGTGGACGTGCAGAGCGCGCGCTGCACGTTTTGAAACTCAAGATCGACGTAGCAGGCAGCCGCGATTCTCTCCGTCCACCCGCCAGGTGGCTAGAAACCCTCCCGTCTACACGTCAGGTAGCCGGAAACCTTCCTGCCGGGTACTTAAGAGGATGCATCATCGGAAACTCGTCCAACAGCGGGTGGACTTTGTATCTTGTCGGGAGGCTCCCAACCAGGGATGTGCGGCAATCGCCGTTTGCCGTTTGTCGTTTGCCGAAATTTTTGTGATTTTTCCGGCAAAACTCGGCAAAACATTGGAAGAAAACGCCACCTGTACTCGCGACCATGTGGGCAGAATGGGTAATCCGTTGTTCGCTTAACCGTTATCCGGGGTTTCGACAATCTGGGGTGGTAGTAAATGGGATTGAAAACGCGAGTTAACTCGCGGTAAGTTCGTGGTAAACTGCAGCGAGCTGTTTATTTGACGATTTTTAGGAAAGTTACCAGACATTGCTGAAACTACGTAGTGAGCCACTAGCGTTTAGAGCCCATAGTGTAAAAAAATGCCCCAAAAAGTGGTTCATTCTGTCTTTTTTGAAGAAACATTGATTCAGAAAAAAAATTCCGAAAATTTTCTGAACTTTTCTCAGCTCGCGGTAAGTTCGCGCAGAACTGCACTTTGATACGAGCTGACAGAGAAATCGGAAATAGTGTTAAACTGAGGATAAAGATGGATAGCTTCCGAAAAGGTTCTCTGGGGGACTTTTTCGAAAGCTATCCAATCGCGAAGCCGCAGCGACACCACCGCGGAGCCGCAGCAGCACCACCGCGGAGCCGCTGTAGCACCACCGCGGAGCCGCAGCGGCACCACCGCGGAGCCGCAGCGGCACCACCGCGGAGCCGCAGCGGCACCACCGCGGAGCCGCAGCGGCACCACCGCGGAGCCGCAGCGGCACCACCGCGGAGACGCAGCGGCACTATCGCGAGGCCGCCACGACATTGCCGCTGCGACTCGGCGATAGTGCCGCTTCGGTGTCTGTAGGAGCTGAAGCCGCTTCCTTGCAAAGCCGCAGCGGCGAATTCTTTGATTTCCATGAGATCCCATATGTCTTGTTTTTGTTCATCTGATGCCTTGAAATGGAGCTACTCATTTGAAATCAAATCATTAGAATGTTGACATAAGTATTAAAAAAAAGGAAAATAGTAAAGCGGCACATTTGAATAATTTATGGGTCAGTATAAGGGATGAGGTTTGCTGCCGTTTGCCGATTGCCGGCCGTTTTTGGGATTTTCTTGCCGATTGCCGTTTGCCGAAATCTCAAAATCGTCGTATGCCGCACATCCCTGCTCCCAACGTTTCATGAGTACGGCCACTGGAAGAGCGCTGGGCCTGACCGCTGGGAGCTAATGCGACTTTTAGCGATGTCGTCCTTGCACTGCCACTAAGAATATACAGTGAAAGAATTTTCACCCGGAAACGGAAACCGATTGTAACGCCCCGCCGTTTTGCTCGCTGAGTGCTCTGTTAATTGTGTGTTGGGCCGGGATCATACATACTTCCAGTGATGAGTAACGCTATGCAGTGTTTACTATCAGTATCGACCGAAAATCGATTTGCCTGGTATGCACTATCGCTATCGCTGGTCGCCGCAAGTATGATCCCGGCCTTACAGGGAGCGACACCGTGGTAGGCTCCCTGGAGAACCTTTTATATGGACTCTAACCTTGAAGAACAATCTGTCAATAGTGGTCTTCTGTTCATCCGCACTCCACTCCAATCCAAAAAAAAAGTTTGATCATGAGACAATTAAGTTTGGAAATTCATAATTTTTTGGGAATTTTCCGAAACATTTTTACCACTCTCACTCTTCGAAAATGCTTCAGGTACCTACCCTACTCTACTGAATCTCGCGTGAGATCTTATTAGAGAGTTTCACTCTGGGAGTTCCTTTGCAGTAACCCTTTAGTTTCGCTGATTTGGGCCAAAAGATGTTTTACATCAAGCAATTACAAGACCTTACACGTTAAAGGGTTGCATCTATGAGAGGGACGTCAGCGCACCTTTTTTTCTGGACGATGACGATAAGAAACCCGATCCCTTGTTTGTCTCTGTTTAGGCTGGGAGATTAATTCTGAAGACGAAAATTCGCGAAAGCATTCATCTTTGGATTAAAGATCTCGTCTGTAAGTATCACGTGGCGTTTTCGGGATGATATTCCGAGACAAACCCCTTGACTTCAAGTTGTCTTTCATTCGAAAGGGGTGGTCTAATTAGTCATGGATGTGTAATGGATGACGATGAGTTCGTCCACGGGGAAATACACCAAGAGAATCAACCGCGCACTACATCCCATGAATATTTCAGTAGATATCGAATCCTTAACGTTTCCAGGAAGACTACTGAGCACACAATTGGCAACACTGGGTAAAGCAAGAAGGATTGGTTGGGATCGGCTGATGAGAGGCATTCTGCTGCTGGGCTACAATCCCACACTGCCTTCTCTGTGACGAACAATGAGCTTTATCCCAGAATTTCAGCGTGCTACCACACAAAGGGAAGCGTCATAAGCGTGCGTGAAATTCAGAAAGCAATCCTCTTGGATTCCACGATGTAACGCGTCGGCCTTCATTGGGGTGCACAAAATCCTTATCTATTTTGGCTTCAGAGAGTTCTTCTGAGATTCATAGAGGGACTGGAGAATGTTTACGAATGTTTCTAACCTTGTCCCATCGATACACATATGTATGCGGGGAGAAATTCGCTTTCTCAGAATATTCCAATTTCCGGAACATGAAAGCTAGAAATGTTGAGCTCAAGCTCAAGGAGACCCAAAACGTTAATCGCAAGGAAAGGTCGAAAGAGGTATATTGACATGAAAGTGAGTGCGTTGTGTCGACTGAGTGAGGTCGTCGTTCTGAGTGCAGAGATACTGATATCTCAAGCGATTCCATGAAACAGCTTGAAGGTAAGTAATAGGGGAAGGTGCCAAGATAAATTTTATCGATTATTGATGGTTGCACTGTATTGTTTCTGTCAGAAGATGAATGATAGGGAGAATCATCTAATTATGATATTACTTTTGCAAAGGTTTTTTTATTTATAAGGGCCATATTTTGACTGAAGTAGTTTTTTTTAAATCCTACCGTGAACCAAACTTGCCTTAGGCTCCAAAAATTCTTTTTTTTTGCGATTTTCGGGCCGCGACCTGGAACTCCAAAAGCAGGGGAAATGACATTTGAGGTAAATAAAGGCCATAGGTCTCACGAAATTCTCAAAATTTTGAAGCGATTTCCTTTATTTTCGGAATCGAGCATTTAGAAAAGTTGCTAACATTTCCTTTTCCTGAACGGTTTTTCGTTCATATCAACATGCTCAAAACCCAACTTGGAAGGTCGTCTTCAAGCGACAGGAGGGCCTCTTGAATTGCGCAAGCTCACTAAGAATCCTAGCAAGGTCATTCCCACCATTCCAAAGATTATGAATGTTTTTGGTCAAATCTGGCTCGCTGTCTTTGAATCGGACATGGAATTTTGCTGCGGACACCTCTGAACGAAATTATCAGCGTTCTTGGAGCTTCGCGAAAAGGTAGGGGGCCATTTTTACCGGTGTTCAAAAAAATTCTTTCGGATTTGACTCAAAACTTTTAGCAGGAGGTTAATTAGGGTGCTGAATGCGAATCTGGAGCCGCATGCACGTACGCGAGTGTTACGATGGGGTTGGGGCAGGGTTTCGAGCGTCGCCGCGTTTGATGATGGCAGTGCGAGGGCTAGAGGTCACTGAAAAATCGTTCTCTCGCCAACCCTACCCAGAAGGGTACGGCACACTAGACCCCGCTGAGACAACATTGATTGATGATCTCCAGCCACTGAGATCATCAAGCCCGCCGACGCCGTAAAGCTTGCCCCAACCCCTTCATAACGCTCGCGTACGTACATGTCGCCCCTGGGTTCTGCTTGTCGCTAGACTTACAAGGGAGCCACAATAAGTCATAGCGACAATTCCAAATGAAATGTACTTCTCAAGAACAATTTTTGGACGGAAAGTCCGATTATGCTCATCGCAGCTGCCTAGACCCACTCTGAAAAAAGTTATGAGCGTTTTTTGAAGCTTCGCGGCAAGGTAAGGGTACCCCCGTGGAGTTTTTGAGGTGTATTTAAAATTTTCTTCGAATTTTGCTAAAAACATGCATGTAGGGGTAATCTGGGGTGCTGAACACGAATCTGGATTTCGCTTGTGGAAATTTTAATGTTTACTGTAGGTTACGGTAGATAACATGCCATTAAGGAGGAAAAAACCTACCTAAATATTCCGATAATCGACAAATGGACATCGATTTCGTATTCAGCACCCCAAACCCCCACATAGAAACTTTGAGACAAATCTGAGACTTTGACCAAACTACCGTATACCCACCGTAATCTACCGTAAGCTGTCAAAAATCGATAAACTGACATCAAATTCGTGTTCAGCACTCCAAATAACCCCCAGAGAAATAATTTGAGCATGATCTATAGTAGCACTCCGGAATTTGTCAAAAGTCGCGATTTGCCATAAAATTCTCCCCCGATGGGAATCTGTGAATGAATACAATCGAAAACTTCGGAAAATCGATAAATGAACCTCAGATTCGTGATCAGCACCCCAAATAACCCCCCAGAACGAACTTTTAGTCAAATCTGGAATATTTTTCTAAAACGCTTCGAGAGCCCTCTAATTGGTGTAAATAAATGCCCAACCGAAAATCCGTTCAACTCCAAAACGCTGTTAGTCTGCGCAAAGTTTGGAAGATGTTCCTTCAACCAAACTTTGCTTAATGGGGTAAATTTGGGCGCTGAACGCGATTATGAGGTCCGTTTCCGGATTTTCGTAAAAATAATGCGCTTTTTGGAGGGTACAATGAGGACGAAAATCAGAGAAAAAATGCATATAACTTTTTTCAGAGTGGGTCTAGGCAGCTGCGATAGGCATATTCGGAAATTTCGTCCAAAAATGGTTCTAGAAAAATGCGTTTCATTTGGAATGGTCACTATGACCTATTGTGGTTCCCTTGTTAGGGTTACTGTAGGTTACGGAAGGTGAAATGCCTCGTAGCTGGCGTTACCTACCTTAGTATTTCGAGAAACGAAAAATAGACCGCAACTTCGTGTTCGCGTCCCAAATAAAACCCACAAAGAAATTTTGGGCCAAATCTGAGACTTGACGAAGCTTTACCCACCGTAACCTACCGTAATCTATCGAAAATCGATAAACGGTTTGCAGATTCTTGTTCAGCACTCCAGAAAACTCACTCAGAAGAAATTCGGACCTCATCAATAGAAATTTCTGACATCGTCGGATGTTGCGTTTTGATCTCGAAATTTTCCCCCGAACTCTTGACTAAAATACGTAGGATACACTCGAAAAGTGTCAAATGAACATCAAATTCGTGATCAGCTCCTCAAAAAGATCCCATAGGGAAATTCTGAGTGAGATCTTAAACGTTTTTCTCGAACGCTTTTACAATCGTACGCTTCAAAGGCAGTGTTCACGATAAATCTCGTCCTTGAGGTCTCGGTGTGAAACACTGAGTTGGCAGGTGCTGTGAAGGATAGGGTCGAAGAAAGCAACGAAAACTGGTTAGAAATAAATACAAACGGCTTTGAAAGCTCTCCCGGTGCGCCTACCTATCCCGGTCCGCCCCACCCAATCGGACGAGCTTGTGGGGCCGCACACGTTTCGATGGCAAATTGCCAAGTAACTCTGCCGCAGTTAGCATTATGGATTCGCGTAGATTTCGCGATTAGCGCGCGCTTGCCGAAATTAGCAGGACCCATGATTCTCGTCCACGCCCTGAAATTAGAAACCGTTATTTTGACTTATTCTGGACGTTTTTCTTTCCTGTTTCTTCACTATTAGTTACCTCACGACCAAACAATCCCAGTTTTGGGTCGTTCTCGAGTGCGATCATCGTGAACACTGCCTTTCAATAAAAAAAGGGCTCAACAGACAAATAGTCTTTTTTAGTCTTTTCATATCTGCAACTCATGGATCCTCGGCATATTCTTTTGAAGATAAAAAAAATCGACTCAATATTCAAGCTCAGTACGTCAAAAAAACCCTCCGTTGACATTTCGGAGCCAAAGTCATTCAAAAACTACAAACGTCACGTTCAGCTCAGTTGTAGGAAATACGAACTTTGACCGGCTATAATTTTTTTCGCAGATGTCCGCAGCGCAGGCCGAGTTCAAATTCGAAGAGAGCCTGTCAAAGAAGACCAGATAACATCCACCAGCTGTCTGATCCGAGGGAACACCATGCGAGTTTCCCTAATCAGTCAAGCCAGTCACCAGTCGGGCGGGAGACTATTATATATTCTTTAGAGCATCCTGCTGCGGGCAAATAACAACGGACAACTTATTGTCACCGGAGCAGTTGATGTAAGCGATCATCGAGGGCTATGAGCTGATGCTTATTCATGTGGAAGACGCATTTCGCACATCAAACATTAACAACAAGAGTGGGAAATTTGCTCTTAGGACTTTGCTGGAATTTATGGGCATTCACAGAACAATTCTAATATTCGCTATACATTGAAAGCCTGAATTGACAAGAAACTCTGAGTTCTGGGCAGAAACTTCAGGAATATTGATGAGCCAACGGAAAAAATGCAAGCCAGAATACCAAATGGAGCTGACGGTCACATCAAATCTCTCCAATACCAATGCTTAGAGAAAGGATTCGAGATAAAATGGTCGGTGAATTTTCCTTATGAGAAAGTAGCTCTAGCCACCACAAAAGTGGAAATAAATGAAGAGTCGGAAAGAAAAACGGGCAGGTTGAATCGGCCATTTCTGAGAAGCCGCTCAACCAATTTAATCCGCAGAGAAAGCATCTCACGAGCACTTTCAAGATTCTTGCTTTTCCTATACCGCGACTGTTCTTCGACTTTCCCGGCTCAGTGCATAGACGTAGTGCATACTTCCCGTTTGTTTCCTTGCTTCACGACTTGCCTGTTATTTATCAAGTCTATCTAGTAGCGAGTTCATGAGAGTGCAACAAAAACGACGCCTACTTTTGGTTTAACGAAAATGTATGATCACTTTACAAATCCATGCGTCGCAATTTTTTTGTGTTCCCCTATCAAATCAATTTTAGAGATTGTAAACTTCCACTGCTCAATTGTTGACCACACCTTGGAAAACAATTAAAGGAACGAAACAAAATTAGGCGTCCATTGAGTGAGGGTGTACGCGTTGGCAGGATAGCGAGGCTGGTGTCAGCATCGCCACAACTCTGCGAGAAGTTGATATGCGATGGGTACGACGGTAGGATTTGGTTACAAGCTCACGCTGAGCGATGTGTTGCCGGTCACTGCAACACTGCAGAAAAGAAAAAATATTCGAATGAGGTGAATTAGTTCAATCCATACTTCATGAGGAATGGTTCGATCATTTGAACATCGCACGTTTCGTTGAAGTGATTGTCCCTTGTTTGCTTTGATCAGTGGCCGTTGAGAGGAGTGGGCGGGGATTGCGTTTCGCACAGAAGTTCAGGAACATGTAGGATTCTTTGGAGCTCTTTTTTTAGGCCCTAGTTATACATCGACGATTCGGTGCTGCTGGTTTTTGAGGGAAGACTGAGATTGGTCAGATTTCGAAATTGACCAATAGCAGACATGCCGCGAAAGCCAGCGGCGGCGAGACGCCGGTGTATAACTAGGGCCTTACTGTTGCTTCGACATTGCTGTTGTCATAGGCCACGAACCTCTTGAAATCTGGTGGAAATTCGGAGACGGTTTTTATCGTGAACATTGCCTCTAGGCTACAACTCCCCCAGCGACCCATCGCCGCGACGTACTCGTGCAACCTTTTCCTTCAGCGGCTTCCGCCAAAGGCAGCGTTCAAGCAAGAAACAACACTTAGATTTTTATTCTCAATCCATCCGAAATTCCGTAATCTTTTTTTTTTGAGAGATTCCCGCACTCAAACGTGTGGGTAAAAGCGTCTTGTTTTAGAGAGTTTCCGACATCAGAAAGGCGAAAAGTATTATTCAACCCAAGAAGTTGAGAGAGCTAAACCAATTCAGACGTTCAAATTTCCCAAGTTTGTGTATTACACAAGCCACACCAAGATAGACGCGAAAAAAGGAAGTTGATTTCTCCGAGATTTTTCAACGGGGTCTTCTCCGAAATTTGAGTGTTTTGTGGAGCCGTTTGCTAATTATCACAACCTGGTAGGCCTGCTCAAAATGGTAAAAAAAGAATTCAAATTGCGAGCGTACGTTGTCTTTAAAGCACAGGTGTTGGTCCCGATACGATGAGTGATCTTGTCGCTGCAGCGACACCAAGGTATAGCAATAACCTTAACTCCTTTCTGCCATTTAGAAATTGCGAGTTTCTACCGCAGACAGACAGCGTAAATCAAAAATACATGAGAATATTGCTAAAAATCACCTACGGACGATAATTGTTCATGTACAGTATGATTCTGAACAGAAAAAAGGCATTGCGAGAGTTAGAGCTCTAAGGGAAGGAACAGAACAATGTGTCAAATACCACGCCTACTTGAAGAAAGCAGACAAAGGAGATTTGCAGGAAAGGGCTGCTTAGCTAGGCAATGGTGGCTGAAAACTCAAAGGCGAAGGGAGAAAGAAAAGTTTGCTCTCACTCTTGGACTGAATAAAAATCAACATGGGTGAATCTCTGGCACTGTGATTGATTAAGGAGAAAAGCATACAACGCCTTTTCAACGCCCCTTCCCGTTTATGTTTTTCATGTGTGGACAGCCTACTAATTTAGTTAGAGGAAAAAGGGCTTTAAGAGCTTCAAAGATCAACAAAAGGCCTGCAAGAGATGCGTAAGAGAGATTAACGCTCGGTGAAAAAACACGTCCGGAAGAGGGTCCTGAGGTTATCAAAATCGGTAGCGTGACTCCCTAATGGTGTAAACGAATATTCTTCCTGGTCACTTCCATTATCCCTTTTGCTTGGAAACGAACCTACAGAAATCTAAACCGCCTACTGATTCGCCTAGTCGCCTATCGACTTGAAACATAAATCGTCTGAACTCTTGATTGCAGATAGCTCAACCTCCTTGAATAGTAGTACGGTGAAGTGCTACCGCTGGACAGATTTCTGGACCATGGCGATCGGGTCGCGGAAGGGTGTTCTTCGCCAAATCATGCCTCCGGGATCCGACCGGCCTAACTGTTTAATTATTTATACCAACATAACTATGATACCGCTATGCCATAATAAGATGCCGAGGTTTGAAGAAGGAAGAACATGGAGTATACCAACATACTTCTCGTTTCGCCAATGTGAACATCTTCGCATGAAGCGCACTCGAGCTAAAAAACCGTCCCACTAACACGAATTCGCCTTCCGCTCGATTTGGACATACAATGCAGCTTGGTGGCTCACACGTGAGATCGTACGGACGATTGCGAAAAGGCTGTCGTTTGATGTTGTATCGGACAATGAGAGTATATATGAAAACCACATCATCGCTGAGATCTTCACGAACCAGGCTTTGCCGTGATGCTAAATGGTAGCTGGAGGGGGATATCGTTGTTGTTTCCGCCTGTTCTAGGAAAGATTTCACACCACACGGCTATGGGGGAACTAGAGCATGAAGATCGACAGCAGTTTCATTGTATGAGTCTACCCTGAATTTTTAAGATATTTATTAGCCACGTCTCCATCAAAACTTTGGGTACTTTGGATCTCCCAGGCTGATTCAGTATCAATTCGAGTTTGCATTCAAAAAAGTTAGGATATTATTCACTTCGAATCCACAGGCTTACTTTCTCTTCAGAGGCATTATTATTGCTGACTTCAACGATGAAATATTCATCAGTTTGTGGGTCCTCCATCCCTCATAATAACTCTAACCAAGCGTTTTGACGCTCTCACAGCAATAATGGAACCAGCACCGAAGATTAGCCACTCAAAAGAATCAGTTCTGCTGCATTACCCTCCTCCTTGTAAGTCTTTTTTGAAAAAGAAGGTAGAAAAGCGTTTCACTGCGCTTAACGCAGATCTTTGTGCACGAGAATCGGTAAATCAAAACAGTATTTTAATCCAACTGATAGGAAATACGATGACTTCAGCCAAGTTTTGAAGAGCCACCTATAAAACTTCTATCAGCAAGACCACACTCTTCTGTAAGTGAAATTCAGACGGGGAAGAAATAAGTAGAATCCGAGGGGAAATCGTCGTAGCGATGAGGCTATGAGTATCTTCTGGTGCCTTTACGGACGGCCCTGCTTCTGTATCTACAGTGAGTGAGGCTGAACTGTGCATTAACAATGGGCAACTGAACTGCGTGTGGTCGTTTCACAACTTCTAGTCTAGTTAACCAAGGAGCTATAGATGATCTGGCAGCGTCTGCTACGCAGCTCTCTTCCGTAACGGCTGATCTCGAACTAATACCAGCGCGGCCAGAGCCTTCCTTTAGCTGTTGTTCCAGTTCAAGGCCGTGTCCACGATAAAAACCATTTCTGATTTTTTGGTGGAGATCGGCAGCTGCGGGGCCTGGCACAATCCTAACGTTGAAAAAACTAAGAAAAATGAGCTCTGAACGTTCCCCTACAGCCCCAAAGTTGGACACCCGTCAGCTCGTCACACCCAGATGCACTTTCCACGCCCACCGACGTGAACAAATGAATGCTCGAGATTGTGAGATGAGCGATGGTTTCCGATCAATAGCCCCGTTCTTCCCTTCATTCCCAACTTCTCTCTTTACTCAGGTCAGCTCGCATACATCAAAAGACGGAAGTTACAAGCCCCGGACAACTCGTCCACCATGCTTCCCTAGCTCAATTTTTGAGGGACCATAACTCCGTTCTTAAAAGGTCTTGTACGATTCCAAAAACATCATTGGAATTAGCATGGAACCGTCTTCAAGATAGGCGGAAAAGCAGAAAAACGATTTTTATCGTGAACACTGCCTTTAAATTCGACACTATACTCTATCTTTCTCTCTTATAGTACACATAATAGTAATAGAATGAGGATTAGCAGCTAGCCTGAAAAACGACACTGAGAAAAGCTTCAGTCAAAAAAGTCTTCTACATATGACTATAAATAAAAGTTCGAGTTAATGGTACTGCAAAGAAGGATAGATAAATCTACAAATTTCGTGCCGACAGAGAGCTTCAACCCTCTTGATAGAATAGTGAGAACTCGAATAAATCTGCCATTGTCCCTGCCTTTAGAGCCATTCCAGCTGCGCACACACGGTTGAAGGTTTTTCTCGCACAGCTCAGTTTTTATAACGTGAGAACCCGTATGATGCCTCTCTCACGATGCATCATTTATGTAATGAATATCTGCAGACATTAGTGCAGAGCACATACTCCCAGCACAGAGGGAGTGCAAGGACACTATATTATGGACTGAATGGGGGTAGAGAAGATGTACTAGAATGGAAACGATCGGAGGTACTGTGCTTCTCTGGGCCAAATTCCGGTCTGCAATCGCGTCTAGACAAGCTTTGCGGCTGCGCGCTTTTGAGTCGGAAGAGTTCCCAGCGCTGCAGCCGCCGATCTGTTAACTCTAGGTGGGTTCCGGAAACTGAAAACTAAACAAAATTGGAGACAACTGCATGAAAAAACAACATCGAGTCGGTCTTTGCGCTGGAAACTCGACTGTCTCGAGCGCGTGCGGCCGCAAGGCGTGTCGAGACGCGATTGCAGACCGAAATTTGGCCCAGAGAAGCACAGTATGGAAAGACGCTTACACAGTCTTCTCTAAAGACGCTTACACAGTCTTCTCTATAGTTTTGGTTGAGGTCCTGGTTCATCTGGTTTGGACTACCGAAAGGCTGTTCAAGGCGCATGTTCGGCTAGGTGACCAATACCAGACCTTATGTACTTAAAGGCATCGTACGCGCTGAAATCCACTTTCCATTTTTTATGCTCAATCCCTTCCTCTGGCCCCTGTGAGAACGTACAACGAGCTTGGCTGCTCAGAAACGTGCCATTGTGAGCATAGAGGAAGTGGAAAGTAAGGAATTCCGTCAAAAGGGGCCGGCCCTTCCGTCAGTCATATGGTACTTTCGCAATATTTTAGCAGAACGTCGTGTCGCTAAGTACAGGGCATGCCACTGTACGCTGACGCACCGTCGGACGAAAGTGGCATTATCGGCTGGAAATTTCTCGTCACACAACGAGCGATTGCTTCCAACGCTGCGCCAATGGACGAATTGTAGAACTGTTCCTTGCGCCCTCCGCGTAACTATCCCGAGTCGATGCCAGCGCGAAATTCAAATGATTTTCAGAAGTTTTTTGAAACGTTTTTTCTTGAGAAGTTAACGTTTTTGAGCGGGCTTTTCGCTACCTTTAGTCACTATAGGGGGATAACAACTCAAAAACGCTTAAAAACGAAACATGGTTTTCAGCGCGTACGATGCCTTTAAGCACTCATGGGGTAGCACTTCAGTACAATGGAGTTTGTCATGAAGTGATGATATCGAATTCAACCTCTGTATATTTCAATCAAGCAGCAGCACCTGTTGCCAAAGAAGAGGGGTGAAAATCTAGGATGCGTTGGCAACGAATGCTACTGCTAGCAGCACCTTTTTAGGAAAAATTGTATTTTGTGCCTTATCGAGTACCTATCCTGATCCAATTTTTTATAACCTAAGACAACGCTAAGTTGGACTTTGAGATTCCTCACTATTTGCCATTGAACGGCGAAAGTCAACTTGTCCCACCGCGTCTTCGAACTTCCACCATGTTCGACTTCTCTCGGTGCTTCGTAGCAATCGCTCCAGCCGCGAAGCGGCTGGAGAGGTTTGGTTTTGCCTGGCACTTGTGATCACTTAGAATTTGGTAAAGTAGTAAACATTGTTTCCGTATGGTTTCTTTCCCTGTGTCACCCCGCTGTCATATCGTTTTTGTTCCTTCATTTCTTTGCGCCTGTATTGAAATTCCATGTAATCCGACAAAGGCCTTTGACAAGATAATCTTCTTTTTGGTGGTAAATGACATGAAATTTGTCTTACGGCAATGTTTTGGAAGATTCTCATTAAAATTGTCCTCAAGAACTGTCAAGAGGGAGTCGGAAGAACCGGAGTGGGACCTTACTGTAGGATTCTTTCACCAAAACCTCTCCATTTCTTCTAAACTGGCCTATACACAAAAACATGAACATATGTTTTCGCAGCCGCTTGGAAAGCAAGTGCTTAGTAAACTATAAGAAAGTCCATGCAAATGTTACAAGTATTGCCTGAAGTGAGATTGTTTCGCACGATTAGAGTACCAAATAATAGTGTCAAAAAACGCGTTGATACCCTTAGGCGGCGTTGAGAGTTTTCGCGGCGCGACGCGATGGCACATGTCAGCGCGACGCGAAAATCGCGTCGCGCGGAAATCAAGGTGTGAACGGAGCGCGAACGCTAAGTGACTACGCGCAATTGCGTAATTTCCGCAAATTCCCGTACCCAAGCAAAACTACTCAATATTTGATCTCATTCTGTCTAATTAAGTGTAATGTACCTTTTTCTATCTTATATCTGTATTATTATGGCACATTTTTGTTTTCGTTGCGACAATTTGCTTCTTTAATGACGAAACAATCAAAAAGACATCGGGGGCAAATGATGCTTAGAATTTCTTTTTGGAGTTGATAGTAAAGATTAGGGATGTTTCGGTGAAATGAGACCGAATTATGCTAGTGTCGTTTGTAAACCGTAAAAAAACTTTATAGCTCGTCAACTCTTTGAAACCATCACCCTCATCACACTGTCCTTAAATACGCAGACAAAATTGTTTGCAGTATCCTATGAGAACAATACAATAACCCATAACAATTTCAGTCAACCTAGTCCTTGAAAAGTCTTGAGAAAATCAAAAACGCCCCTTGATTCCCGATGATTGAAGAAAAAATGAGGACAATCGCTCCGCGACCATCGCGTCGCGCTGCATTGCAACGCGACGCGATGGTCGCGGAGCGATTATAATTTGCGCGTCAAATTCGATGTATCGCGCCTCTTCACTGTGAACACCTAGCGACGACGCGACGCGACGTCGCTTGATCGATACGTAGGTTAATCATAACGTCGCGTCGCGCCGCGATTGAACTCTAGACGCCGCCTTAAAGGCATCGTACGCGCTGAAAACGTCTCACCGTTTTTTGGGTTTGAATGATCGGCTGGTCCCACCTAAGCATGTAGGAAGAGTTTGTTGGTTCAAAAACGCTTTATTGTGAAGATATATGACTCCGAATGCCCAAAATTCCGTCAAAAGAGGCCGGCACTCCGTCAGTCATCTGACACAATTGGCTGTCAGCCATTGTATAGGTAAATGATCAACAATTGATCCAGTACAACTGAGGGTATGTTGATAGAATATACTTTACAATTACATGAAGAATGACTTTTACACATACATCGGTTCAACTGTCTTTCCCCACAAATCTCCTGGAAGAAGGATGAATTTTATTTGATCGCGAGATCATGGGTCATCAGAGCAATTCCTGGCGATCGACTCTTACTTTCTCAAAAGTCGATCGAAAGAATTTCGGTCCAAAAAAATAGTTTTCAATGATTCTTTTGCAGTTTTTACGAGGTAGCTGCTATATAGGGATGTAGAGCTTCCAATATGTATGGAAAACTCAAAACCGAAATCCATCGTGAGCGATGCCTTTAAGTCGCCCTGCAGTGCGTCTATATCGAAAAAGGATCGCACCACTGGTATTTTTCAAAAAAATCAGTTAGATAGGTAATGCTATGGTAAAAAGGAAACTAGTAAGGATAACTAACAGTTGAAGGCTCATCATTTCTTTATCGAATGTTTGCTCACTTTGTGTGCGCGCAGAAAAACAGATTAATTGCTCTATTTTTTTCACAGCGATAGAGAAAACTTCCGATAGTATTCGCTTCCTCGCTTCTACTGTTCAAATCTCTCAAAAATTTCACCGATCATGATCATGATTGGTAATTTTCCGAGACCGGATTGGCCAACAATAAAACCATGGTTTTGAGGGTAACAGGAGTGGCGAGATACTGGCAAACCTCGTCATTAGCACTTTCGAAAGAATCTCTACATGCGGAGCTGCCATGAATACGCAGCTGCCGATAGCTTTTCTGAGATTATCTTTGATGGGATGGGATAGAGAGCCCTATTAAAATTTGGGAAAATGCCATTGTGGAAGCAACCGAGCAGTCCACTCTTCAACGCACAGTCGGACCTCAACGACAAAATCTGAGAATCCCACATAGTTGTGAAGAAGGCTCACCTTATATAACACCTGCAAACAGCGAGCTCTCAATTTCCAGGAACGACCGAGATATAAGGAGGAGCCACTTTAGCGCTTTCACAGCAAGAAGCCAGTTTGGCACGCCTTTTTCTCCACAACCTTTCGAGCTCAAAAGTGGCAAGATGAGCGATTTTGGATCGATGGACCTGTTCTTCGTTTCATTTTCAGCCTCTCTCTTTATTTAGGTCCGCTCCCACACATCGGTCTCGATTGACGGAAGTCATGAGCCTCGGGCAACTCGTCCACCATGCTTCAGCCGCTCAATTTTAGGCAGTTTTAGAGAAACCATAGCTCCGCCAGCAGAGGGTTTTGCATCATTTCAGAGGTATCATTGGAATCGCCGTGGAACCGTCTTAAAGGCATCATACACGCTCGCAAAAGTTGCTAACATAGCTGCTTTAATGGTGTCGTACGGCTTCTAGCAGCGCGGTTGCAGGCGCCCAAAAACAAGCTAACATCGGCATGGATCGTGAAGAGACTTTGCATTCACTGTTGAAGGTTGGCGCAAACTCGGTGCCTTATGCTATAACATAGGTGCACTAAGTTTGCACCAACCTCCAATGGGAAACGCAAAGTCTCTTCAAGATCCATGCCGATGTTACAATGACCATTGATACATATTTGAGCCGTATTGAGTCACAAAATCACCCGTTCGCCGCCTACTCAATACGGGATTGGCACCACAATGCGGACCCCTTCCAACATTTGATGCTCGAATACGGTCAATTTTGGCTCATTTCTAGCTTCTAACGGCGTATGACTTCTAGCAAAGGTGGTACGAGTGTATTACCTTCGCTATCCCAACAAACTTTCCGCTAGCGTCGAAATTTCAGCCCATGTGGTGTAAATCACCCCTGCCCAACCAGTGCAGAAAAAAAACTTTAAAGGCACAGGACACCCAGAAAATTTATTTTAAGATTTTATGCTCATCTTGGAAAGAGTCACACGCCGATTACAGTGGTATCTCTGAAATCGTCTAAGACCCCCTTTGAACAGAGTTATGGCTCTTCAAAGATGCCTTGATTTTGAGGGTCAAAAATTGGTGGACGAGTTGTCTCAGGCCTGTTTTTCTCTTCATTCGCAATCGTTGCGTGAGAGAAAGTCAGAATAAGGAGACAGTCTGGTAGTGAACTGAAGAACGATGATTTGTTGGAATTCATCCATCCATCGAGCCGCTATCGAGTTCGAAAATCTGTTAGGGGGTCGGGTCTGTGGTGGTGAGCGAAGGGGGTCGGGCCTGTGGTGGTCGCTTATATCTCGCTTATTTGAAGGAAATGAGATCTGGCATTTGGCACGTGTTATACAGAATTGGTCTTCTACACAATTACATGAAAATCTCAAAATTCATATCTGAGGGTGTACTGTGCCTTTAATTCTCCATCCAATAGAATTTCTCGGTTCTTTTTGTCAGTTCTCAATAGTAACAGCTCAAGGCCTTCGACTCATGTCCTAAACTGGCATGCGAGCAGAAGTGTGCCTTACAGAAACCATCAGGAGTTTGTGTGGACGGACAACGTTTTGAACTTGTGGTTGATTTTTGTTAATTGGGCTGCTAGCTGAAGAAAGATAGTAGTTGTGCTGCGGATATGCAACGACGATGTGCAAAAGCATCATCTACCAGGTTGATCAATAAGTTTTGTCGTTCGATAAGAGAGGGCGTTGCCACTAGCCCAAGTTTTTTTTTGTTTTGTTGGTACACTCTTCATATGAACGTATGTGAAGTTTCATTTCAATCTGTCAATTCATTCTTTGTTTACAAGCCATTTAATGTCGCCGTGTCACAGCGATGGAAAAATTTGAATATCATGCAGTGATAAAATTCTTATTTTTGAAAGGTGTTGGACCAAAAGAAATTCACGAACGAATGTTAAATGTGTATAATGATTGTTCACCTACAATTAGAACAGTAGAAAGATGGGTTGCTGAATTTAAACGTGGTCGTACAAGCCTTGAAGACGATCCGCCTGAACGACGTCCAGAAAGCGCATCAACACCAGAAATCATAGCCAAAATACAGGATATGGTTTTGGAAGATCGTCGATTGACTGAGAGAGATTTAGTAAAGGCTCCACACATCTCATTAGGCAGTGTGAACCATATTTTGAGTGAAATTTTGTGTTTTAGAAAGCTGTGTGCACAAAGGGTGCCGCATTCGTTAACAAAGAAACAAAAACACGTTCGAATGCGACTTTCTCATCAATATTTCGGACGTTTTAAAAAGGGAGAGTGGATCTTGTGCGTCGATTCATCACTATGGATGAGACTTGAGTCTATCACCGTGATCCTGAATCAAAACAAGAGGCGAAAAAGTGGTGTGAACCTGGTTGTTCGGCTTCGAAACGATTTCGTGTCAGGAAATCGGCCAGGAAGTTTATGGCATTAGTTTTTTGTGATGCGAAAAGAATTTTGTTTGTAGATTACTTGCAAATTGGTAAAACAATCAGTTCTGAATATTATTACAACCTTTTGGATCAGTTGAAGGAAAAAATTCGAGAAAAAAGACCCGGTCTGCTTAAGAAAAGAATCCTTTTTCATCATCACAATGCACCGTGTCACAAAAGCATTTTGACAATAGGTAAATCCATAAACTAAAGTTCGAATTGTTGGAGCATCCACCGTATTCACCAGAATTGGCCCCCAGCGACCTCCATTTGTTTCCAGAACTCAAAAAATTTATGCGTGGCAAGCGTTTTTCATCAAATGATGAGGTCAAAACGGCTGTTGACGCGTCATTTGCTGATCTTTCGGATTCTCACATCAGGGATGGGATCCACAGATTGGAGGATCGTTGGAGCAAGGGTATAAATGTTCAGGGAGATTATACTGAATAATAAAGTGTATTTTGAACCATAAAATTGTGTTTCTCTTATCGAACGACAAAACCTATTTAACAACCTGGTACATTCAATTCTCAAACCACGTGTTTGTGGTCTACCCCCATCGCTAAGGAAGCCAAGTTGCGCGTCTACCTATCCGCTGTACGCCCTGTCATGGTGTACGGGCCGGAGTCGTGGGCAGCACCGAGGGCGCAGCTAGAAAGGTTGGATTACGCGGAGGAAGCTTTTTCGGCCTTTGTTTGAATATATCTGGCCGCGAGCATGTCATAATGGCTATAACGAAGATCTTAAGAAGGACATCGACCCCATACGTCAAAGTCTGATACGCGTGAGGTGTGCTAGCAACGCCTATCAAATGGCAATAGAAAAAGGACTCTGACTCATTTGGCATACAATAAGAAAAACGCTGGCACTTCTTATTGAAAAATGCTTCCAAATTCTGTCTGGAAACGGCCAATTAGACGTACGTAGGTTTTGGGTAGTTGTGGTATAAGAAGATTTGGACTAACTTGGAATCCAGAAAGTTCTTGCGGGATGTTTCATTTTGCAGAAAATGGTACTTTTCTGAGGCCTTAGGTTTTGAGTAATCCAAATGCAGAACCTTTGATTTTCACATGGAAATGGTAGCATATTTTTGCGGGAGTAGTTCGCTACTGTACAAAGGCTGTCTGAATACATTAAAGGCACTGTTCTCGATAAACTTCATCCTCGAATTTTCCATGACAAACGCTTCTCGTGGCTCTCAGAAGCAGAACAGCGTCGAAAAAACGGGACGAAAAGCTACCCAGGAGCCGCAAAACGGCTTAGAAAAGTGGGCAAACCCCGCCATTGTGGGCAAGCCCCGCCTCTTTCCGCCCCTCGACGTGAACAAAGGAACACTCGAAATCGTGAGTTGAGCGATGGTTTCCGATCAAAAGCCCCGTTCCTCCCTTCATCCTCAACTTCTCTTTTTACTCTTTTCAGCTCGGATACATCGGCTGCAGAAGACGGAAGTTACAAGCCTCGGACAACTCGTCCACCATTTTCCCTAGCTCAATTTTTGAGGGACCATAACTCCATTCCCAGCTAGTCTTGTACGATTCCAGAAGCATCATTGGAATCAGAATGGGACCGGTTTCAAGATAGGTAAAAAAACAGAAAAGCGATCTTTATCGCGAACAGTGCCTTTAGGCATCAGTGATCCTTACCATATCATTAATTTTCATGTTGTCCGCAAGCTTTTTGCAATTGTCCACAACATCCTTAAATCTTGCATTGTGGAAGGAATATCGAAAGAGCATATATTAGAAATAAATGGAGATTGGATGCTCCCCTGCGGAACCCACTCGGAGCCTTTTTGAAGGCAGTGGTTGCGATGAAGAAAGTTGTGGGAAAAAATACCGTAAAAAGAGGCTTCATGCGCAAACGGCTAAAAGGCCACGAGGGTTACGCGACAAAAAACGAGCTATAAATGGAGCTATCAGGGTCCTTAACGCCTCGGCATAGTGACAGAGCTCCGAGCGATTCCTCTCTGACGCAGTGGTGGAGAGTGGGGAGCAGTACGCAGTCTGACTGCATACGTCACCGCGCCGCATCAGCTGTAGCGGGGTGGAGGGCTGCAGAATGATTTGCCCGCCGCGGCAAACGCGAGCTCGCCGCTGCGCCTGCTGCGGGAAGCGCGAGTCGATTGTGATTTTCAAGACAGTTTGCGGGACGCCATCAGTTTTTAGCCTCACTGCAAATCATTGCGTTGAATTTTCAATAGTAATTATTCCTCTATGATATCCAACCATTTTCCAATGATTTCAACTCCGCCAGTACCATCAGTCAATGTTTTGAGAGCTATTTAGCTATTTCGATAGTTTTGCTAGTAATTTTTTAGCAATTCGTCCTTCCCTGTATCGTCATTCTCTAGACGGCGAGCAGCCGCGTCGAATCTGGAGCTGCGCGTGTCGAGCGTGCGGAGTGGCGCCATAAAGGGAAAAATGATCAGTATGGCGCAGCTTTTCATTTTCTCCATGATCCCTCCTTCCTCATCCTTCTTTTCCCTTTATTTCCTTTCCACCCTTTTCCTCGTCTTCTTATATGTTATGTTTCTATAAAAAAACAGGGTTCACAAAATTTCCGCCGCTGCTGCAATTCATCGACATTCTCCTGAAATTAAAACCATTCGGCGTTGAAGATAAACATAAATAAGCAGAATTCTAACACGAGCATTCATTCGAAAGTTATCAGGCAATTAAGAAAATGAGAAAAGGGGTGGGAAGATGGAAAGGGAAAAGAAATACTATGAGGAAGGAGTGCTGGCCATGGGGAGAATGAAAACACTGCGCCATATCGATGGTTTTTTTTCATGACGGCGCCACCCCACACGCCCGACACGCGCGACCCGGGATTCGACGCGGCTGCCTGCCGTTCAGAGAAGGTCAACATAAGTTTTTTTTTCAAACAATAACCCTGGTATTCAGCCGTGAAAGATGCAAACCACCATCATTTGTACTGTGCTTCTCTGGGCCTAATTACGGTCCGCAATTGCGTCTCGACAAGCTTTGCGACCGCACGCGCTCAAGTCAATCGAGTTTACAGCGCCAAGCCGACTCTATATGCCTCTTTTTTACAGTTTTCTCCAATTTTGTTTAGTTTCCAGTTTCCGAAACCTACCTGGGGCCGGATGCATCAACGCGCCGGGTCGGAGCAGGTGCAGGGCAGTAGGCATCTTTGACGATCGCAGTGCGAGGGCAGTAGATCATCTAATCAATCGTACCCCAGCAGTGTTTTCCGCTGCTCTAGCTGCCCCAACCTCCTAATTGGGGCAGCAGGGGCACGATTGATATTGTGATTGACGGACATTTTCGGAGTCGCAGACTGCTATACCCCTGCCCTAACCCGGCCTGTTGATGCATACGGCCCCTGGAGTCAACAGATAGGCGGCTGCGGCGCTGAAAACTTCCGACTCGAGAGCGCGCGGCCGCAAAGCGAGTCGAGACGTAATTGCGGACCGGACTTTGGCTCAGAGAAGCACAGTACGTACTATTTTCATTTTCGCTGTCATGAGGTTACAAGTGAACAAATATATGTGCCATGAAGATACAGTGCGTTCAGAAAGTATAGGTACACCCCCGAAAATCGAGGTTTCCAATAAAACGTTGTGTTTGGTGATCAATACTGTTCATTATACATTGGATCCAAATCAAAAAATTTCGGATTTTCGGATTCAGGATAACTCAAAAATCAAAGGTCTTGGATATCCGACTCAAATGGATAGAGGCAAAATAACAAAATCGGATAATCCGAGTCATTCGGATAGAGAGGTTAAACGGATATTCGGGTCTCGGATCAATCCGAAAATTACGTTTTTTCGGTGATTCGGAATTTGGATCATTCGGATTTTGACCTTTTTTCGGTGAGTCGGAATCCGAATATCCGAGTCGAATATCCGGTCGGATACAAGTGGGTATAATGCACTCTGGCGAGGATTTTCAAGAAAAAAAGGTCTTCTACCGTACCATGATAGAACAATTCATTGATAATCATCTTTATATCGAAACATATGCAAACCAATTCTGATTTGTAAATGTGTTCATCAATTTCGTAAACACCCGTGGATTCCTGTCTGAACCTCTTCGAACAGGGTTGCCCATTCGATCGGAAAAATGGTTTTTGGAAGACAATCGTACTCTCAATGCGCCATACTCGCAAGAACAAATCAAACGAAGAGGGTCAAATCCTTATATGCGCAAAATCTACGCTGACGATGCGTAGAAATGCGCCGGAAATCGCACACTGTGCGCCAATTGTATGTCTGTAGTGTCACATTCAAACTGGGGCGTCGATAACAGCTTGATCCGCCCACCATGAGCCACCGCAGGCCATCGCGCCTATATTTGGCAGGGACGTGGCCGCTAGTTATGGTCTGGTCGAGCTGTTGTACAGCTAGCGTTTTCGCGTTCTAGATAAAAGGAAAGTATACGACGCATTTTCAGGCACGCTTCAAATGATAAGATGCAGGGCAGCCGGTTCAATTACTCAGGTTTGACGTAAAAGTCCCACCCTGCATCTGGAGGTCCTGCCCATCCGGTGGCGGCCCCAGTGGAGGCTGGGCGACCCAGCCGCGGAGCGTGTCAGTGTGCTGACCGCGACGCGTGCCGGTGTGCCGACCGCGACGCGTGTCGGTGTAAAGTAGTTCCTGAGCTAAATGAAACAGTCCTACAGGATGTGAACTGTTGCTAAATAGGCCGCTAAACGCGACAAATCGAAATGTCACCAGCCCGACAACAAGGTAAACAGCGTGACAACATCGGAATGTCAACAGCCCGACAACAAGGACAACAGGGGGCAACGGGCAGGTCTTCGGCTGACGATGTGCGCGATTTGAGTTGTCAGTTAACAACTCAAAGGGCTACAGTAGAACGAAATCCGCATGGCTACAGTAGAATGAAATATCGAGTCGTGACATCAGATACACTTCATTGAGTAGCAGCATGTCAGCCGAATCTACCGATTATCCGATGCGACTCATTATCCGATGCGAATCATGATATATTTCGGATATTCGGTATCCGAATCATAATCATGGAAATTTCGGTTCATTCGGATGGATATCCGAAAATGAGTGAGTCGGATCCAATGTATACTGTTCATGAATGAATTCAGCATCATGGAAAACCTCTGTTTCATGATTTATATAACAATTGTGAAATTTTGTAAGATTTTATCTCAACTTTTAGAATTTTTCGCCGTTCAGAAGGTATAGGGACACCCTTCGAAAGTTCAGGTTTTTTAATCCAAACAAAATTTCCCGTTGCAAGTTCGCTACATAAACTCAAGATGAGTACATGTGATATCTCTATTCCTAAAATGGCTCGTGGTACTGCTCTAACTGCTGCTGAACAAGCTCAAATTCGTGCGCTCAGCGTTGCCGGGTTTAGCCAACGTCGAATCGCTACCCAGCTCGGAAGATCTGTCAACTGTATCAACCAGTTCCTGCGAGATCCAGATTCCTACGGTACTGCAAAACGTACTGGACGGCCGAAGAAGATCAGCAATCAAGATTCGCGGAGAATGATTCGGCTCTGCTCCAACAGCACACTGTCGCTGAACCAGATTAAGTCTGAATTATCGCTCAGTGTTTCGAAAAGGACAGTCTGGAACACCATAAATGGCGATAAAAACATTGTCCGATAAGTGATGAAGAAGGCCCCGTCGTTATCTGCAAACCATAAAGTGGCTCGACTTGAATTTGCAAAGAGGAACATGACAAATGATTGTGCAAAGGTAGAGCAGTCTCATAAAATCCGGAAAAAATCGAGAAATGACGCAAAAAAATTTTAGGTCATATTTTCCGACGAGAAGAAATTTAATCTTGACGGACCGGATGGTGCTCGATCCTACTGGCGAGATCTGCGCAAGGATCCATTGATTTTCAGCAGACGGAATTTCGGCAGTGGCTCGCTGATGTGTTGGGGAGCATTCAGTAGCGAAGGTGTTTCGGAATTGGCCTTCACTTCTTGTCGCATGAACTTGGAGGAATATCAAGAAACTCTTCGCATACATCTACTGCCATTTTTGTCCGAAACACGACGTCAGCGTTTCACTTTCCAGCAAGACAACGCCGTTGTACATGTGTCCAGGTCTACAAAAACCTGGTTTCCACGTCATCGAATCCATTTGTTGGGATGGCCCGCGTGTAGTCCAGATTGTAACCCGATAGAGAATATCTGGAGCATACTTGCGCGCCAGGTTTATGCCAACAATAAGCAGTGCAGAACGGTAGATGAGCTGAAGGTTGCTATCCTCGAAGCGTGGGCCAATATGGATGAAAACTCATCGCCAACTTGATCAATTCTATGCCAAAGGGGATTTTTGAGATCATTGCTAATGGTGGTGCAGCTATTTCATTATAGATTGTATATTTAATTCTTTCTTTGTTCAATAATTTTTGTTTTTGTGTTGTGTCCTTATACTTTCTGAACGGCGAAAAAATCTGAAATTTGAAATAAATTCTTGTAAAATTGTTCAGCTGTTATAGAAAAAAACAATCAGAGGTTTTTCACTCTTGTTGAATTCATTTATGAACAGTATTGATAGCCAAATATAACATGATTCTGAAAACCTTGATTTTCGTGGGTGTCCCTATACTTTCTGAACGCACTTTGGTTTATGTCACACCCGGTTACGTTCAAGAAGTAGAAAATCGGAAAAGTCTTAGAAACCTAATTCAACAAAATGACGAAATGAAAGTCTCAAAATAACACCCCCGCTCTAATCGAAATCACAATCTGCGGGGTTGCCGGCGATATTAGAGATTATCGATGACGATGATGTGGCGTGGGCTGTCCTAACTACATCGAAAGACATGGAAGTTCAGGCTTGTTTTTTTCGGCCCAAAAAAGGGTTTCCTCCGCGATTTTTTTCTTTTGGTTCCTGCTACAATAAATTCAGATGGGGTTTAGCGATGAAAAGAAGACAAGCATATTTCATGGCGACCACCGTCTTAAAGTGCTTCATCTGCGCATCGCTACTGTTCCGTCTGCAAGTGTCACGATAAACAGCCAGTCCTGAAGTCCAGTTATTGAGAGATTCTAGTAAAAGGGTTAAAAAAGATTTCACTTTTCTAAACCTATGCTGCTGATCAGTCAAAATGTTGTTAGAATTCAGATAATTGACCAACCTAAAATTGACTTTTTTTCGAAAAATCTGTAGGAAATCGATGTAGTATTCATTGTTCTGTTGCTTTTCAGATAATCATATGGAGGTTTCTTACTCAAAGAGATCACAGAATCATGACGTCATTTTTGAGGTATTACGGAGCGAGAATATATAATGTTGGAAGAAAACTCAAATGGCCTTTAATCACTACTGACTGGAGAACCTTAGTTACTTTCTGCTTGAGTAAGTTCGTGTTCAAAATTCTCAGCCAATAGCTCAGGCTTATCCTAGTCCGAAACAGTGACAGAATCATCAGGTGTAGTGGTGACCCGATCGAAACTGCGAGTTTAATGAGAGATGAAGCCGTCTGAAAGCCACAACCAAACCATTTGAGCCCTTGCTCAAAGCAAATGAGCAATCGCAGCTATGTCCTAGCTCAAGCAAGCCGGCGGCTTCTGAGGAAAGTCCTCCGGAGGAATTCTTTGGAAACTATCCATCTTTTTCTTCTTTCAAATACTATTTCGACTTTCTCTGAGCAAAGACGTTCTCCTGCGTGGTTCGGTCGCGGTTTGCAGGCGGCTTCATCTCTCATCAAACTCGCGTTTCGATCGGTTTTTTACCACCCCAGGTTTACAAAAGCACTAACCCACCTTTGGATTTATTCGGAATTTGAGAAATCTGAAGAAGGCATATTTCATCTATGTACATTAGAGGATGCTTGAAAAGATCCAATCCAATCTATGTTGACGAGGTAAGCGCTTATCTGTCCATAGTCGGCTTTCTTAAAATAATATGTTGTGATGAAACAACACGAGTCATGCTCAGCAATAAGACTGAATATGACATTAGCGTGATCGGATTTTCCTATGGGGCGGTCACATTTATGTATTTTGTTGACTATACCTAGTTCGTTACAGAAAAGAATATCCAAAACATATTCAAACCCAGGAGTAGAATTTATGTATTGAGTGTAAGTAATTGTGACTTTCAAACACATCAAAGAATAATCTGGAAGAGATAGAAACATGGTAGGAGGATAAGAGCTGGAACAGTTACAAAACTGACTAAGAATAACGACTGACTCATCAAAGCGAGAGCATGCGTTCTAGGAGGACTCTACCTTTGAGGAGATTCAACGGGATCAGTTACCGTAACATGCAAAACATAATTCAAGAAACGATTGCGAGTTCCACTTGTAAGAATTGCCCAATATGGTGATTTAGAGAAAGTGTAGCTTCATGACAAGCTTACTCCTCTTCTGAAAGCGAGGATCGAACGCGAATTCTAGTAACCGAATAAACTCTAACTCTAGGAAAATTAGCGGTAAGCATATTTCCAAAAAATGAACATGGGAGAGCTACTTTGAAAAGGCGAGTGTGATGAGCATCAGGAGCCCACAAACGATAAACTGCTACTGGTAAGCATTCCTCAACTTATTAAAAAGTAGTTTAAACAGACAATAAAAATTTATTCGAGGCACGAACCAAAGCGTCAGGATCATTGGACCTGGATAAGCCAGAAATTACAACTTAACTGTTTCTTTTAGCTTCGTCGCAAATGACAAAGGACGGCGGACTCAATATGAGCGTGAGGATCAACAATATCATGAGAAATAACTTCAACTTCGCTAGTAGCTAAGTCATTTATTAGACCACCAATGTCAGAGAGCAGATGGCTCACTACTGAAGGTTGGCGCAAACTCGTTGCCATATGCTATAACATATGTAAGTGCACCAAGTTTGCGCTCACCTCCAATGGGAAACACAAAATCTCATCAGGATCCATGCAGATGTTAGAAACCTCTGACTCAATACGTTGTTCCAGCTCAAATTTGCGTTAAAGTAAAACATTAAAAGGATTCGTCTTATCAAGCAGACGACCAGAGACGGTCCTTGGGTATGCAGGCAGCTGATCGTCTTCGATCAGTATAATTATAGCCTAGTTTTGACTGCAGGTGGTCGCTGCGGCCATGCGAGGGACACCTGTTCCTTTTTCATCGCGCGTAATGGAAAGCCGCTCCAATTGTGATCGCTTCGTGGCAAACGTCCTACATCGCTAGGTCGCGGCGACGAAATCCTATGTCTTACTGCATCGCTGCTTGAAGAGCGATTCTCAATGGTCGCTGACCGTCGCTCCATCATGGCAGCGATGGAGCGATTGCCAGCGAATGACACGTTTCGTCCAGTTAACATTGACTCTTTCACATGACAAGATAAGTGTTTACGGGTCGAAACGTGTTATTGATAACTACCAGCCATTAAATTCACTGATTGATTGAATTTCTTCGATCATCCGTGAGGCTATGCACTATGAACAGAATCGCTGCCGCTGCTACATCGCTGCAGCAGCGGTTGTGAAATCGCTGCGATGAAAAACAGCAGCGATGCAGTCAAAACTAGGCTTATTGCTGATTGGAGATGTTGACCATCGATAATCGGCGGCTCAGTCCTGTTTCGTTTCACACGACCACCCTAAACTTAGAATGGGGCAGGTGACGTATACATGATTACACTTATGAACGAATGTATTGTCAATCACTGGATGGGTGAAGCTGCGACGCTGCTTGGCGGAAAGAATTGCGCGCGGAAAAACGAAGAGAGGATTGCTGTCGATCGCATAATTTCTCGCTCGATCGCTGAACACGGCTTCAAACTTGAGAGAGACTGACGATAGTGCCAATGCAAATAGTGGCAATTTATAGGACGGAGGACAATTCTTTGCCACTATGAATAGAGCAGTACGGTGACCCGGGGATTGAGAGAGAAAATTCGCAATCTCTTCAGACCCCATGGGTTCAATCCTCTTATTGTTAGGAAATGTTTCGCACTTGCACCCTGTGTAGAAGGGAAACCAAAAGGCTTAGCCGAGCAAGATAGGCGAAATGATGTGTAGGTGGCAACTGTCAAGAAGCTCCGGATATAAAGTATAGTTGGACGGTCGACGGGAAGCACAAAAGTCTCAAACTTGGGCAATTAAACCATAAGGACCTGATGTGGGAGCCAACTAATTGCATCGGTAGGTCCGCCACACGAGGTAAGTACAATCACCACATTCATCAGCGGCTCTATCGTATCGGTCATGGGAAGCTTATGTGTTTCGACCAACGGATAATGGGACGGGATCACAGCCTGTGCAGAGAGGAAAAAGTCTTCTCAGCTCGCTCTTGTCCAACTTTTGATCCGGAGCGTATTCGATAGTAGTGTTCTCTTGTTTCGAGCAGCTATTATAAAGGCTATCAAATTGCTAAATTCTTATGGTTTTTACGCGTGCTGGTGCGGAGCGGCGGTTAGAGGCAGTGAGAGAGCGCATGACAGACGGAGGGAGCAGAATTGCGCCGCACTCGCCATGAGTCGTGAGATTTACGACATTTTACAGAGGGTACTCATTCTTATGTAGAAGAAATTGAGCTCCTAAATTTATATTAAAGTTACCCTCGAGATCTATTTAAGGTGCTGATCATGATCCTGAGAAATTTTCTCTCACCAGCCTTCAACCCATTTTTTTAATGAACAATATCGGGGGAACTTCTGAGGACCAAACGCTTCTAATGACGATACCTGCAATTCTAAGCTGGGTTTGACCATTAAATTTGCCGTGTTAGATGTGTGGTGTGCTTGAAAGTTATGCATACTTCTCAACGCTAGCGCGTCACGAGCAAGACGAGCGGGCGTGATGTTGAAGTATGGATACTTCTACGAGAGTCCGGAACGTGACGCGCTTCCGAAGAGTACAGGTGTCGCGAAAGCGCGATGCTATCGCTCCTCAAGGAGGCCTGGGCGCGGCCGGTCCCGCGACGAATGCCGACGCACGGTAGAGACGCCGTCGGACTGGCTCGGGCGGCGCGGTCTGAGTCATCAGTCTTCGCCCCTGCCGCGACCAAGCGTGGTCCACCTTCCAACAGCTCTGTGCTGCTCTTTATTCCTACCTGTGCTGTGCATCGTCTCGGGGCCTCTGGCCTTTAGAACACTACTATTCCACCTGCTGTACGGCTGGCTCACGAAGAGCATATTCGATGAACAGGTTTGAGGCCTGAACCTGTATTATTGATCGTGATGCAATACTTCAGTGGTGCGTTTCTTCTCTTGTAATATTGTTCTTCATTTCTATCTTTCTCTTCCTACTCCAAGTTCTCTCCACATTACCTCGTAGTATAAACTAATCTAAATTAGCTTGTGTTCTGTTGTGTATGCAAGAGGGACATATATTTCGCAATCTATATTACCGTCGGGATCTGTATTGATTAGTCCAGGGAAGTTCATGTGTGTGGCAACTGGTGTCAATTACGCGTTATGTGGTGTTATCGTGGGTATTACCCTTATTACAGTATACAGCTTGCCGGGGTTAATTAGTACAGTCAGTTATGTTATCGGTAGGGAGTCTGTAGGTTGGATCTCCCATGGACTGACGTCTGGTGTCGGACCCGGGGGAGATAACCACCGATTCGCCACATGGTGCATACGGCTAAAATATCCTGCTAATTTTCCCTTGGGTAACCCTAAGCCCCTTGTGGTGGGACCAAAATGTGGGTTCTCCCCATTTACCCCCCCCCACTTTTGATGGGACTAATTTCATCTAGGGGTGCCACGGCAAGCCAAGGTGCACAACTTGCTTGTTCCGTAGACAACCTGTAGACCCTGCTGGCGGTTCGTTTGGGGTACGTGGAAGCCGACTGTGACAGTGGCTAGCAGTTCGGTGAAAGCGTATTCATCTCGAGCGGGCGGACTCGCACCCGGAATAGGCTCAGGGGAACGCACCAGAGGGAGATGGAGGCGAATGGTGAGTAGTGAAGAGCGTTGCCGAGCCCGGTTTTTGGACGGTATACGACTTGGATCGCCAGTGGTCGTCGGGTGACCCACTCCCATTTTGCCTGAACCTGACTCGTCTGGTTGCGCTACTTATACTTAATGCACTATTGCAGTCTCGGTTCTATTACAAGTTGTTGCACTTGTATACCGTAGTACGTTCTACGTAAATACTACAGCACCAGGTGCCGGTTAGAAGGACTTCTCTGGACACGTTAACGCATATCCCTACTATACCAAAATTTTTCTATTACCACTTAATTTCCCTCTTGCGTAAACATATATATATATATATATATATATATATATATATATATATATATATATATATATATATATATATATATATATATATATATATATATATATATATATATATATATATATATATATATATATATATATATATATATATATATATATATATATATATATATATATATATATATATATATATATATATATATATAAATATATATATATATATATATATATATATATATATATATATATATATATATCTTCTACCACTGTTCTCCCTACCTCTCTACCTATCTTCTACCTATATCCTTGTATATTTAATGTTTTTCGTATATATCGTAGTTTTTCCCTTCCTCTCTTAGTCGCACCACTATCACGGCCCTTCGTGGGTCATTGTATTTCAGGTCATACCATCAGTAGTTGTTCAAACGGGCACAGTCAGCGGGAACGGAGCGGCACGGACTCCGATGGACAGCCAGGCTTGGGCGGTCAGGTAAGTGAGGACTCTAAAAAATTTCCAGAGCGCCTTTTAGCGCTTGTTTTAATTATTTTTGCGCGCTCTAGCGCAGTAGTTTAGTTTTTTTACGCGCTCTTCAGCGCTTAGTTTTAGTTGTTTTATGCCTTTGTAAAAGGCTAATCCAGTTTCTGTCCATTTGGACATATTTCAGTTTTCTTGCCCTCAGGCAAATTTCTAGTTGGTGTTTGGTCAGTTCGCCCCGCCCTCTGGTTCTCCCCGGTGTGGACGAAAGTCCCCCTGGGGACAGAATATTGCAGGGAGGTGCGTGGACCAAGCACCACATTTTGTATGTTTTCATATTTCAGGTTTAACTTGGTTCGCTTCTCCGGTTCTTCATGGCCACCACCTTCTCGTGGAACACTCCACGGCGGTGGCTAGTCGAACCGCGAATCGTCCCAAGTCCGAGGACGCTTGGACTGTGGACAGTTTTCGCAGAGATCCAGTTCCAGACCTTCAATATGGAAACCAAAATTCAAACTGGACGACAGGAGCCCACGACTAATGCAGGTAGGTACGGGTCAATTAGTTCATTTTAGGTCGTCTCATCTGCTGGTTGATCCAATGGCTACCTCCATCGATGACGGTTCTCGGTCTGAGGCTATTACCTGCGGTATCAACACGCCTCCAGATGGATCGCAAGGTCAACCTGGAGGACGGTGGATGGACGTCAGTTACTAATATTCATCTCTTCGTAGCAGTTAGTTCCCTATTGCATTCTATTAGTTTCCCCTTCTTTTACCTTTTCTCCTCGTAGTTCAAAAATCTCTTTCTATATTAATCCCGCATTATATCTCTCCTCCTTAGTAAATTCTCCTAGATAAATCTCTCTTATATATTATTTTTCCCTTTCTAAACACCCCTAGTTCACTAGATCAACAAATTTCCTCATTTAGTTTTCATTCGGTAGCTATAATAGACCCTATTCTATTCTACAATCCTCTCTCTCTTAGTTTCTCTTCTTTTTTAACTCTTTTCCTTCAAAATTTCCTATTTCTCCATTTAACTGTAGTATCGGTAGTTATTTCTGGTAGTAGTTCCCTAGTTCTGACTCGTGTTTTACCGGTGTTATTGTCTGGATTCCTGTCTAGTCCAGTCAATAAAACAAAATAGTTTGGATTCATTCCAACCTTAATCCAGTTTTCATCGGTGTTAATCGAGTTAAAACTTGTATTATCACCTTATTCCAGTTATCAGGACCAACAACCTTCTAGTAAGGTTCATTTTTCTGCTTCCTGTAGTGGTAGACGACTTCTATTGGTAAGTTACCCTCAATCCCGTCTCCTCTATCAATGTTTCCTTCAAAAACCCTCTTTCAAAATCCTACAGTACTTTCGTAGTTCGTGTCGTTTGACCGATGGGTCCTACCACGATGGCGCATAGTCACGTGCGAGACATCGATCGGTGACGTCACAAATGCGAAATTCTGATTTCCGCGTCACTCCGACGCATTCAATCCTCTTAACCTGCTTTACATATAGTTTATTTCATTTCCATGTATTATTTTTTCTCCTAATAACTTCCTCTACCATCACACTTATTCCATGTTAGGTCCTTACTTCAGTTTCTTTGCATTATATGTTGTATTACTTCAGCGTTGAATTCTCGCATCATTCCAGTCCCCCCTTCCTTCCCTTCTTTGCGAGATTCATATTATTAGATTTGTCCCTTTTTCTCCCCAATCTTTCTCATTCCTCTCTCCTTTCTGTTTCTTCATCTTCCTCATTCTTCACTCCTCCATCATTCCTTGTCCTAAATCCTATCTCATTACCCTTTCCCCTTCCTTTATCCTTTTTATTTCTAGAAAATTCTATTCGCCTCTCACCCCACTCGACCTTGGGCCACCTCCCACTGGTCGGGACCGCCCCTACCGTAATTGGCCCCGCCCAATCCTTTTCTTATCTCGCCTTCTTTCCTAATTACCCTTAAATATTTCAAAATCTGTACTAGTATTTACCTTTCTCTTCTGTCATCCCATGTAAATTTTAATCCAACACTCTATCCTTCTTCCCCTTTTTTTCATTCAAATTCTTCTCCAAGAGTACACTTTCCTTTTTTCATCCAAATTTCAAAAATTATTTTTCTGCAAAATTGCCATTTTGTGTATCCTTTTCCCTTCTCCTTTTCACAGATTTTTACAAAAGTCTGTTTCCTTTCTACAATCCGTTTCTCCTTCTTCCTATACAAATTTCAATCTTACCTCAATTTTAACCCCGTTCTTTTTTATTAAATTCCTTTCGTACTTTTTCTCCCTTTTATTCTAGTACAATAAAAACAGTACAGTATTTTTCTTTCTCCCTGTTGTTCCCCCTTTTCTTTTCCTTCAACATAGGACCATATCTTTTTCATTTTTTTCTCTCTTTTCTCTCCAAATTCCTCCTTCTATTACAATTTTTTTCTCGTCAATTCTCCTTCTACCTTACATCTACCCCCCTTATTATGTATTTTTCATCCCTACTATGTCTTATCTTCTCCTTCATTCCCTTTTTGGCATTAAAACATAAAATTCCTTTCCTTCTGACCTTATCATTTTTTATTCCTTCCATAATCTGCCCCATATTTATTCAAAAAATATTTTCAAAATCTCTCAAATTTAAATCTATCTCACATATACCCTTCTTCTATTATTATATTTCATCAAACCTGTTTTTATCCTTTCCCCTCATCAACCTTCAATTTACCCTCATTTCCCCTTCCTTCGCTCTTAATCCCTATTTCTATTCCACTCCCCTCTCATTCCTTTCTTTCCTTCTCTCTTATCTTCTACTTCTATTCCATCCCTCTTTCTTTCCCCTCTCTCTTTTTCTCTCTTTTCATTTTCCATTCTGTTCTCAATTTTCTTGCCTCTTTCTCTTTGACATCTTTACATTTTTCTTTTCCTTTGTCATCCTTTCTCCCTATATTCATTTCTTACTATCACCTCTTTTCTGTCCCCCCGTATTTCAGTTACCTTTCCTACCGCTGTTCGTGTTCATAGTTCCTGCCTCGCACGTTTTTGCTTATCAAAGCATTATTTTCAGTGCTTCGGTATTCTTACTGTGCGACTTCATCAATAACGATGGCGAAAAACGACACGGACAAGCCCGTGGAACGCGGACGTAATACGCAACGCGGATATCGAGGGAGAGGACCCTCTCGAGGAGGGAGAGGACCCTCTCGAGGAGGGAGAGGTATGCCACGCGGTCAGCGTGGAGTCAGTACTTCACTTTCTCCTTCGTTTGATTCGTTGCGCCTTACCCCGCCTAATTCAGTTCATGGCGACAGCCATAATCCAGTTCAGCCACAGGAGCATCAGGTTGGGCAATCGCGGCCCGAGCGCGATCATCATGATCGCACCCGCACCCGCGACGTCCAGCCACTACCTACTATCTCTGCTCCAATTATTGCAGCGAGTGTTCTCCGCGATAGTTCAATCCTTAATCAGACTGCGCGGGAGCACAGCAGGGTCCGTGGCAGAGGGCCGGCTTGTTATGCCCCCGAAACCCCATTGGCACCTGCTGCGGCTCACCAGCGGGATGAAGCGATGGATACCGCGGCGAATCCTCGCCCTAATTCAGCTGCAGCTTCTGTCGGTTCAGCTTCGTGGACACCGTCGGAGGACGGTGTCGGCCAGTCGCGCCCGATCCAGGCAGCCGCCACGGACGGGGACCTCCGGGACGCGATTGACCGTCGCGGTCAGCCGACGGCGGAGGCCATTCAGCGTCGAGACGAGCGCGCTGCGCGCATCGCCAACATGCTGATGACCTACCGCCAGAGCCTGCAGTTTCTTCCATCAGCCACGACCCCTATGGGTCCTAATCCAGCTGTCACGGCAATTCCATTGCCACAAGTGACAGACAGTAGTACACTCCTTATCGAAACACGGACGGTGGAAGAGCTAACAGCTCACCAGCTACGGTCCGTTTTCGATTATATTACACGCAACAACGCCTTGCGTGAGAGCGTTCGTTCCTTGGTAATCCCGCCTCGTGAGGAAGTGCCAAGCCAGGACCGCGATCACCAAGACGCTGCTAATGCAGTCTTTTTATTGCAGGAGGTGCAACTCGTAGCCCAGCACCTCACCCGCACGTTCCATAACTTGGCCGTCCTCCTTGTTAGCAGACAGCCCATGCACTTTAGGTGCACTCAGCTCACGGCTTTTCTTAATGAGCTGACCCATGGCATCACGTCCGTGACGGTTCTACGAGATCAGCTCCAAGAGCTCATTGTGCCTAGAGTGATGGATTGGAACGCGGAGCTTAATTATTTTAGGGCTACGCTTAGGCTTTTCAATATTTCAGGCGATCTTATTCGCGAAGTACTGCAGTTTTCGTCTGCGGTCGTGGCGCACGCAACGCGTATGCAGCGCGTCCTTGAGTCTCATCAATTGGTGCAAGTAATGTACCAGCGTGGCATCCAAGTCACGTCAGAGGATGAGGATTAGAAGATGCGCACGACGCCTGCGTCGCCCCCCGAATTCGCAGAAACCCCTACTACATACATGGAGGCGTTGCGTTGGTGGCGCGACAACTACTCTAACGCTATGTTTGTGACGGCTACAGACGAGTATCTGCGTCCCGTCTCTAGGATCCCTCGCCCTACTGAGGGGTCCCAGGCCGGCGTGCAACCTCCTGCAGCCCAACAATCCGCAATACAGCCACCACCTACTACTACATCAGTACCGCCTTCGGCTTCCTCGCAAGTTCCTGCGCCGCTTTTCGCTGTGGCCCGGGAGGCTGGACATCCGTCCACACCCAATCCTCAGGGTGGTCGGGCCACCGGGTCTCGGAGAACTGTGGAACAGCCTACTACATCTAAGAGGAAGCACGAAGACGCTACTACAGGCGTGAGCCGAGGGCAGCCGCCGCGGAAGGTCGCGAGCGCCGTTCCGCCGCAGGCCAATCCCCAGTTAGGGGCTGGTGGCCGTGGTGGATCGGGGCTTGGAGTACGAGAAGTGTTGGTGTCCCCCGACCCACGCCCACATAATCCAGAACCTGTCGCTACACGGCCTATTGCAGAGCCAGCGGCACAGCCCGCTAGGCCATCTCGTAATGCAGGTCCAGCGCGAGCAGAGGACAGAAGAATTATCCCGGTGGGACGTCAACTGACTCCTCCACCAAGGGTAACACACTGTGTCTTCTGCTCTGGCCCCGGGCACTACTCATCGGACTGCACAGTGGTGCACCGCTTGAGCGAAAGGGCCAAGTTGGCGGAATTTCGCGGGATTTGTGCCATTTGTGCCAAATGGCATCATAGCCAGTGTATCCGCCGCGACCCCTGTAGCTTGTGTGGTGTCTTTGGGCACCATCGTGCGTTCTGTATGCGTAACCCGAGGGCCACGCAGGACGTGGATATGATCCCTGCAGACTTCTACGAACGTCTGCAGGACTCCACATACTGTCCTCCTCCTCGCGGCGCAACGTCTCGTGAGCCTTATCCTCAAACACGTAGGCAGGCTGCCGAGAGCGCGCGCCGGCGCGAGGAGCGTCCAGCTCCAGCCCCGTCTCAGCCCCCTCCTAGGGCTGAGCGGGATCGCAGCCCCAATCGTCGGTGGGACGAATCCCCGAATTATTCAGGGGAGGAGAACCTCGACGATTCGTGGTGAGGAGGCAGGTTGACACAATACTACAGTCATCATCATTATACAATTGCTTAATTTTATTGCGCGTTTTTTATCGTGTTCTTGGAGAGGAGAAACTCGACGATTCGTGGTGAGGAGGCAGGCCACTCTTTTGCTTACTCCGCGCGCGTCTAAATTCTTTCTTTTGTAAGGCCCATACTCGTTTCCCTTTCTGCGCCGCTTTTACATCGCAGCGTGCTAGCAGCTGTCGGCGCAGACACTAATACAGATCACTGTCAAGACAATTGCAGGTTAGTTGTTTGTTGGGTTCCGTCTTTAGTAACCGGTTGCTTCAGATAGGCCCATGCAGCTTCTAGCCTTTCCATCGCCATTGTCCGGTTAAGATCCATCGTCAGTCAGCATCGACCAGCGTCGGAGCCGATACTCCAGGTAAGTTTGATCACACACTCCTTGGGGGCTAGTCGTTTACTGGGTTTGCCGGGCGTCTTTCTTGTGCCTAATACATACTCTAGACTCGCTTGTAAGATCGAGTAACGGTCAGTCCGACTGCAGCGGGCTGAGATAAGTGAGCGATCGGTCAGGTAGGTTTAAGGTAACCCATGTTCTGTGCCGGGCGCTCCGCCGTTTCCGTGAGCTTGTCTAGTACAGAAAGACGCATTATGTTGCAGACCTGGTTGTGCTAGCAGTGGTGTGCGGAGTGTGCGTGTTGCTGGTGTAGTGGATGGTCATCTGGTGGTTGATGGTTGATGGTTGCTTGATAATGCAGTGATCTACATCTTGTACATATCTGTATGTAATTTTTATTGTGTTATGTTCGTTTCTTTTGTATGCTCATTTTTTACTGGTATATTATTCACTTACTCACATCATGATACTCGCATATACTCCGGTAGTTAGCTCTCATTTATTTCCGGTATTTACTCACTTGTGTTTTGCGGTAATGACCGCATATATTACAGGGATCTTGGAGGATCTACTATTTTACTCTGGGAACCACTATTGCTGGGAAGGAAAGCGCCACTTACAAAAATCTATCCCCTTTTTTATATGTAACTATTTCAATTCAATATACGGCTGGGAGCTGTTCATTGCCACCGCACTCGTGTTCCAGCCGTATCTAGGGGCACTAGGCCCAATAGGTTGGGGACAGCACCGACCGCACAGCTAGGCAGGCTTCTCCCCGCCGCTAGCCTATGCCCATATGGGACTCCTTGAAATACATTCTTCTCGGGGCGGAGTGTCGCGAAAGCGCGATGCTTTCGCTCCTCAAGGATGCCTGGGCGCGGTCGGTCCCGCGACGAATGCCGACGCACGGTAGAGACGCCGTCGGACTGGCTCGGGCGGCGCGGTCTGAGTCATCAGTCTTCGCCCCTGCCGCGACCAAGCGTGGTCCACCTTCCAGCAGCTCTGTGCTGCTCTTTATTCCTACCTGTGCTGTGCATCGTCTCGGGGCCTCTGGCCTTTAGAACACTACTATTCCACCTGCTGTACGGCTGGCTCACGAAGAGCATATTCGATGAACAGGTTTGAGGCCTGAACCTGTATTATTGATCGTGATGCAATACTTCAGTGGTGCGTTTCTTCTCTTGTAATATTGTTCTTTATTTCTATCTTTCTCTTCCTCCTCCAAGTTCTCTCCACATTCTATCTGTAGTATAAACTAATCTAAATTAGCTTGTGTTCTGTTGTGTATGCAAGAGGGACATGTATTTCGCAATCTATATTACCGTCGGGATCTGTATTGATTAGTCCAGGGAAGTTCATGTGTGTGGCAACTGGTGTCAATTACGCGTTATGTGGTGTTATCGTGGGTATTACCCTTATTACAGTATACAGCTTGCCGGGGTTAATTAGTACAGTCAGCTATGTTATCGGTAGGGAGTCTGTAGGTTGGATCTCCCGGGACTGACGTCTGGTGTCGGACCCGGGGGAGAAAACCATCGATTCGCCACAACAGGGGCCTGCAGTGTTCAAGCTCCGACGTTGCCCGCAGCGACAAACAGCGCTGGGTGACGCAATGTCGATTACATTCTCCGACGGGGGCGACATACGCGGTGCGATTGGCAACGGAGGGGCATTGCAGAGTTTTTTTTCCGCGCGCTAGCAGCGCTGAAGCGCGACAACCCTTCAGCGCTGCGAGCGCGCGGAAAACCGACTTTTGGATAATTTTCGAAGACATTTTCGTCGCCGCGCAAGGGTTGACGTTCGGCAACCACCCTACGGTGGCTGCGATTCTGTAGGCCTAGCGCATCGTTCCCACGTCGGGCGACGCGACATAGTGTCTCTCATGCACTATGAAAATCGGTATGGATGATATGCACTGTCGCTGTCGCGCACTAGGCCTTATGAATTCTCCAGCGGCGACGCTACGGCGGAGCGAATTCAAAGTAGTCTCGAATGTGTTGCGCAAGCGAATTCTGCATATGCATGTGTTCTTCACCATCGATATTGTTATTTACAATTATGGAGTGGGATGATATGGATGATGGACTAAAGAGATTGACAAAGAAGTCTGTATGGGCTTCACAACAATGACGGAATGGGGATTACGCGCATGACGCGCGGGCGTTGAGTAGTATGACTAGCCCCTTAATACGGACAGGGTCGAACAGACAGGTGCAGGGTTCAGCACCAGCTACGATTATAGCAAAAAAAAGGGGGGGGGAGTTGTAAAAGGTCCATAGACACCAAAGGGAGGGGTACGTTGTACCGATAAAGGGTCATATAAGGGACCGGAAAAAATGCCTTGAGGAAAATGTGATTATTGGTGACCAGATCAACTAAAAAGCTCAAAATGAAAGATTTTTTTCTACGAATAAACTGTTCCAGGTGGAACAGGCTCAGAATACATGCTAAAGTAAGCTTGTTTAAATCGATTGTGTTGTGGGGTGTTAGGGTAGGAAGGCAGGGTTAGCGATAAAGACAATTTTCGAGCTTTCTTCATCAGAGTGTAGAATTGGTTATTACAAAAGTAAAAAGAAGTGAAAAACCAGGAAATTTGCGGGGAAAACGTTCTAAAACAAGGAATACCGGCTAACTACTGGTGTCGGCCGGCCCCCTAACTAACAAGATTTTCCTTAATGCTTGCTTATCCGCCTTTTATTTCGCTGTTAAGGGCAGGGTTCGCGATAAAATCGGTTGTTGTGCTATCCCTATGGAAAGGTAGATCTGGGCATCACAAAAGTGAAAAAAAGTAAAAAATTGGATAAAAAACGCTCAGGAACAAGTTATTGCTTGGTGTCCTCCCGCCTCCAATTATCGGGATTTCTATAAAAGCCTGTTTTGCTAACTTTTATTTTGTTTCTAAAGTAATATCGGAGCTCTTCTGGACTCCTGACTACTTTAATAGCGAAATAAAAGACGAATAAACAAGCATTAGCGAAAATGTCGTTAATTAGGGGGCCGGCCGACACCAGGAATTAGCCGCTAAACCTTGTTTTTGAGCGTTTTTTTTTCACGAAATTCCGGGTTTTTCACTTATTTTTACTTTTGCGATGACCAAATCTTCATTCTTATGAAGAGAGCTCAAACATCGTTTTTATCGCGAATCCTGCCTTTAAGTAGTCAGTAGTCTCCACAAAAGCTCAGAAATCACTTTAGAAACAAAATGAGTGTTGCCAAGACAGGCATCTATAGAAATCTCGATAATTGGAGGCGGGCGGACACCAAGCAATAACTTGTTGCGAAACAATTTTTCTGAAACTTTTCACTTATTTTCGCATTTGCGATGACCAGATCTACCTTCTCATGAGTATAGCACAACAACCGTTTTAATTTCGAACCCTGCCTTCAATCGTGTGCTTATAAAATGCTCAAAATATGAAAAAGTTAAGAGAATTACTACTTAAAGGGGCCCTCCTGGCTCCTGGAGAAAAACTGACGAGTTCTGCTTGGAATATGTCAAAGTACGCAAAAAACGCTTACGATTGCAGTCAAAGTAACCCCCAGTGCTCACTTTGGAGAGGAAATCCAGACAGGCGACGAAATCGAGCTGAAAAAAGGCTGCTCCTAGAATGCATTCGCAACTAAATATTTCCGTTAGTTTTCCACTTCAGACCCCCATCTTCGAACTGGAGCACTTTTTTGAACCCTCTATCAAAATTGAATCAATTTGGGTTCATCTAAGAAGTTTTACTGTCTGAACCCGGTCCCACAAATTCGCGAAAAATTTAAATGTCGGATAGAACCAGGCGAGTCGATTTTCCGATGGAGAGTTTTAAAAAACTACTCCAGCTCGGAAATGGGGTCTGAAGTTGAAAACTAGAGAGTATATCAAGTTGCGATTGGATTCTGGGAGCTAACGTTTTTCTTACAACTAATCCGCTTCTGAGCCTGAATGAATGAATTATGACACGACATGTGGAGGTAGGGACAATCACGCCCATGCCGATATTTTTTTCGGCAGAGCTACCGTAATCTTGCGAATAAATTAAATAGCACCGGCTGCGTGGCTGCGGACTTTTTCACATATCTTACGGTGATCCTCCGATTTTCTGACCAGCTTTACGTTACAATTAGCCATCCTAATATTAGGGGTTCTGTGATTTAGATGCATCTGTAGACATATTGTGATCCTTTCCAGCTTTCATCTCGACGTGATGTTTCTCTCTTAGTCTTTTCATGGTCTCATAATTTTTTTGTTAAGGTTTCTAATCATTTTGCTCATGCCTGAAGTGGTGAATTCGACGAAAAAAAAACAGTTTTCGACATTTCTTGGGTAAAAAAACTTCTGCTTGCTGAAATTTAACTTGGTGTGAAGTCACACGCCAAAAAGTAGTGGCTGTCGTTAGATATGCGACCAAGTCCGCAGCAATACAGCCGACGCTATTTAATTTGCGCGCAGGCTTACGGTAGCCCTGCGGAAAGAATGATCGGTATGGGCGTGCTTGTGAGATAGGGGGCTAGTAATACAAGAGGCCCGGCAAGAGGGGGGGGGGGTACTAACGGCTCGAACATTATCGCAACGTCGTGCTGAACTCTGCCTCCGTCTGTATAATAGCCTATGAAGGCAGTGTTCACGATGATTTTTGTTCCCGAGTTTCCGACTTACTAGGGACTGGCTTTCAGACCCCGCGATGTTTCGGAAAAAATTCAGTGTTAACGATGAAAAAACTTCCCGTTTACTTACGCAAACGTAAGATTTGGGTCCCTCTAAGTGAGAACGGAAAAGCGATGAAGAACGATCAAGAAGTGGGAGAAAATCTCGCTGTCCAGCCAACCCATTGGTTCGCCCGCTCGCGGCAGTAACGGCTGTTACTAGTGATATCGATACCATCGTTAACCCGGTGCCGTCCTCGGACACGTTGCATGCGCCAGCGCTTGAGTCGCGACTGTCGTCTGCTATGGACGGAACCTAAGTGGCTAAGTATTCGTGGTTGCGATCAGAAATTTCAGTACATACAAATTTTCGGGGTCTCACGGGAAATCTCTGCCGGAACTGCGAACAGTCTACCATTGGAATTTCAGAAAATCGCGCCGAATAATAGAAGTACACCCTCTATTAGAAGTACACCTCTAATAGAAGTATACCAGAAAGAGAGGGCTGAGAATTAGTAGTACAGCCTCTATTTGAAGTACACCTCTGATAGAAGTACATATAAAAAAGGACCTGATTATTAGAAGTACATGTACTTCTAAAAGAGGAAATACGGTATTTCACTGCCGCTTACCTGACTGCTCTCCCTCCTTTGCAATCGCCCTTGGTGTGTACCATTTTAAAGAGGCTTTTGAAAGACAGAGCCCGCCCGGGTATTGTTGTCCAGTTGCGTACTCTGGGGGTAGCAGAACTACAAGGCGGTCAAATAGGTCTGCAGCACTAGTGAAGCCACAGTTCCAACATTATGAAGTTTTTTTTAATAATCGAGACATTTTCTATCAAAGCGCGGTTCATATATATAAGGAATTTCGCTAGTTTCATTCATCTTTTTTTCGCTTCCACATGGCCAATAATTGCTTCCTGGTTTGTTTGTTATAGGCATCGATATTTCTTGTATTGGCTGTTTAGCCCGCAGTGCAAAAAACACACCAGTGGGTGTAAATAAATGGTTGATAGGTTTTTTCAAACAGTTTTTTCTCTGATATTCGAGAGTTTAAAGGGAGCTTTTCCTTCTTATCCACTACTTCGTAAACTCACCTACTCAAAAACATAGAAAGGTAGAATACGGTTTTTTATCGTGAAAACTGCCTTCAAAGGCGCAGAACACCTAGACAATTAGTTTTCAGTTTCCGGGCAGATCTTGGAGAGAGTCACACGCTGATCACAAAGGTATCTCTAAAATCGTCCAAGACCCCCTATGAATAGAGTTGTGGCTATTCAAAATGCTTATGTTTCGAGGGTGAAAGATTGGTGGACGAGTTGTCTCAGGCCTCTTCATTCGCAATCGTTGCGAAAGCCAGAATAAAGAGACAGACCGGCAATGGACTGAAGAACGACGACTAGTTGAGAATTCATCCATCCATCCAGCCGCTAGCGAGTTCGGAAATCTGATAGGGGGTGTGGCCCGTGGTGGTGAGCGAAGGAGGTCGGGCCTATGGTGGTCGCTTATATCTCGCCTATTTGCAGGAAGAGATTTCGCACCTTGGCACGTGTTATATGGGAAGGGTCCACAACACAATCGAATAAAAATGACAAAATTCATGTCTGGGAATAAACTGTGCCTTTAAAGGCAGCATACACGCCTAAACATGATATCAATTTTGGGAATGAATCGAAGGTCTGAAGCTGGTAATATTCAGAGATAACGAAAAAACCGGAAAAAATCGACTGAAATCAAGATATAACGGTTCGTTCTATATTGGCCCAGAAGTGGACGAGTTATACCGCATTGGCTGAAATAGCGGAGCTAGCGACATATTCGTTGAAATAAAGACGCTAATGTGCTCGTACGGCCCTTTCTGGAACGCTTACGACGTCAGAAGCATAAAAAAATGAAGCAAAATTACCGTAATAAAGCATGGAACATTTGCATTGAGGGGCAGAGCCCGTATCGATGGACGGAGAAAGAATGATTTTGTGACACAGTACGGCTCAAATACGGTCATTTTAACTCGTTTTCAACCACAAACACTTCGTTTGGGCAGCTCCGGAAGGCATATTCGGATTTTACGCCCACAAATCGCCCTGTTCTTAGATGTATTGTTCTTTTTGTCAGTATCGAGTATGAAAAAACACTTTTGGATAACATCAAGTCTAAAAATTCTATACATGCTGCGAAACGGATTATATTTTTGAGCGTATATGCGGCATTTGATGACAAAGATCGATGTGGCGGTGTTCTCTTATGGCCACCAAGAAAACATCTAGGGGAATTGTCATTCAGTGACCACATGTAAATAGCGCGATCGCCTATTAAGACGCTTAGTTTAAGATCCAAAGAGCTCTGCCATTTTCCTAATGGCGGTGAATCAAGAGCGTGAATAACGGGGCATACATGTTTGAAGAAAAGAGCCAAGAGATTAGGGCAAAAAACATTTGCCTAAAGGAAAACGACAGGATTAGTTGCGCAAGATCTCTGTATTAGAGTTTTTGCACACGAGATGTCCTTTTCCTTCGTAGTCAGATTATCGACGCGTCGGAAAATTTTGGCAACATATGATGAGGCAAAAGTGAGGCTCTGTCAACTGTTCAGTTATCATAGTTTGAAAATGTCACACTATTTCCAATTAAATGCTCACGATAAAATCCTTCGTCGACAGTACTGAGCGAGGTGTTGGCCTTGGGGTGGAACTGAGGTGACTAAGAACATGCAGGAAACTCGTCAAGAGTACAAGAATAGTCCTAAGAAGGGGTGCTTCCACCCCCCGCCCTGCCCTGCAATTTCAAAGAAACTGTCTGGTGTAACGCTCTAACTGCATTTATAGCTTTGAATCCCCCATTCGCGATGGCTTCTTCCTAACAGATTCTTTCGTTTTGCAGTTCAAAGACACGGTAAAACTCTGTAGCCAAAGTTTTGAAATTAAACTGCAGCCGATGTGTATAATAGCAGCCCTATTTTCGAAATCTTAGTTCTTCCAAATTAGCAAGGCGAGATCGCGCGCCTACCAAAAACAGCCAATTCCTCCGATCATCCACTGGTTTCTGAACTCAATAGATTCGAGATAAGCCATGGATTACAGCGAAGATTTTCGTTTACTATTTATTACAGCCCCGATTTTCTTTCCGAATCGCGCTGCAAATGAACGGCAGGAGACAACTCGTCCACGAAATCATCGCGGTTTAGGGGCAGGACGGATTTTCAGTTCCTAGACTTTACGCTAAATCGGAGCGCCTGCCACAGGGTATCTCAGGAAACGTGCAAAAACCGCAAAAATTTTTTCAAGTTGTTCGAGAAATATCAATGATTCACTGATCAACAAAATAAAACCCGCGTTTCCATGTTTTCAGTCATTGTCGGCGCTTTTCTCACCGCGAGTGGTGGGAATCGTCTCCCAGTAGTACCGCAAATGTCGTGAGAGCGATGACCCCGTCGAGTGGCGGCGAGACGACCAACCACATGCTTTAGAAATACCGACATTTTAACATCCTGATAATACTCCAACTAGCTTAATTCTTCACCTACACGCCATTTCCCTACGAGTAACGCCTCAGAACTTGGGCGATGGGGTTCACCTAGTCCAGGTCGACGTACCTAGCCCAATTTTGGAAAAGTCAAAATGTGACGGACCATTGCCTTTATATTTCCGATACTTGAAGGCTCATAGCCCCGTTCACTTGGAGATTCGAAAGATTCTAAAGAAGTTGTTGTGATCAGGGCAAAACTGTCTCCAAGATGAGCATGGAAACTGAAGAAGGATTGCGACTTGTTATACTCTTCTTTCAGAAGATATTGAATGAATATTAATCCAGTTTCAATACAGCTTAACTATAAGGTACCTGTAGTTGAGAAAATACGGTGCGTGGCGATAACGATGAAAACTCCTTCGTAGAAAAGCGACAAACGACTTGCTTACTAGGGATCCACTTACGAGCGAAAGTAACAAAAGAAACGAAAATTCTATGGTATGAATAAAATACCAGCTTTGTTTGTCCACGGTTTTCTGAGATTAACCTTTTTGGCCGACGTGAATAACAGAAGTCTAATTAAGTTTCTCTCCTGGAGGTTGTAAACAACAACTCCATTAGACTTTCAATGCAATTTGATAGCCTCACTGAATGGCCCATCTATTTATGTATTCAAATGATCGAACAAACAACTAAAAACAGGTTACTGCAGGGGCGGACTGTCGGGTTTGAAAACGAGCCAAATCAAATGAAGGAGCAGTACTACAGCTAATAGATACATTCAAAGACTTCTTGTGTAGAGGCCGGGCTAGAGGATGACTTTCATACTCTCATCAGCTGGAAACGCAACTCACCTACATATCGGGTTGCAACAGAGAACAGAGTGATGGCTCCGTGGTTCATATGAGGGTCGTTCTCGTTCCTCCCTTAGAAGGGTTTTGAATCTGCTCGAGTTTCAAGACGAAGACTTAAAGGCCCAGTACACCCTCAGATATGAATTTTGAGATTTTCATGTAATTGTGTAGAAGACACCTCCTGTATACCACGTGCCAAATCCCAGATCTCATTTCCTCCAAATAAGCGAGATATAAGCGACCACCACAGGCCCGACCCCCTTCGCTCACCACCACAGGCCCGACCCCCTAACAGACTTTCGAACTCGATAGCGGCTCGATGGATGGATGAATTCCAACAAGTCGTCGTTCTTCAGTCCATTACCGGACTGTCTCCTTATCCTGGCTTTCTCTCACGCAACGATTGAGAATGAAGAGAAATACAGGCCTCAGACAACTCGTCCACCAATTTTTGACCCTCAAAATCTAGGCATCTTTGAGGAGCCATAACCCTGTTCAAAGGGGGTTATAGACGATTCTAGAGATACCACTGTGATCAGCGTGAGACTCTCTCCAAGATGAGCATGGAATCTGAAAATTAATTTCCTGGGTGTCCTGTGCCTTTAAAAGCGGCGTTCAGAGTTCGGTAGCGGCGCGATGCTATGTTGTAGTTAGGCTACGTCTCGGTCAAGCGACGTCGCGTCGCGTCGCTGCTAAGTGTTCTTAGTAAAGTAACACAATACATCGGATTTGACGATGATGATCGCTCAACGTCGATCGCGTCGCCTTGCAGAGCAATGTTACGCGGCGATGGTTGTGACGCGAAGGAAAGCTCGTTGCTGGTTTTCTTCAGGGTCTTTCATAAACAGACCCAGATCTCACAACGAAAACAATAACTGGAGCTTATTTAGAACCACTTGCACTCAAACAAACGCGACAAAATGGTTGATCACTTTACTAAAAAATTGCTGCTGCTGTTTTTTGCGAAACAGCGTACGTACGCAAATGCGCGTGATTGTCCTGTGTTCATTCAGCGTTCACACCTGGATTCCTAGACGACGTGATTTCCGCGTCGCACTGACAAGCGCCTTCACGTCGCGTCGCGCCGCGGCGAAAACTCTGAACACGGCCTATTGAAGGGGTGTGCATAAGTTTCTCGTCCACCATGTAAAGATTCTCCGTTTTAAACGGTAATTTTTTCAGTCACCGATTTATGGATCTGTATTTTACCAAAGGTGATAGGTGGAACAATGGTATTTTTCCCTCCATTCAGCCTATTCCTTGCATACACTTACGCGCTAGCCTTCAATGTTTCCGCTGCGCATTGATTGCGCACAAGAAAAAAATTGCACTAATCTGAGAATTTTCACCCTATGTAATCATTCACGCCTTTTTTGTATAAGCGTTTGAAGGCAGTGTTAACGATAATTCCCGATTCTGAGATTACTCGCTGAATAGATTGTTTGGCTTGCGGGTAGAACTGAAATGACGAAGCAATCGAGGAAAACGCCCGAGAAGGGCACCGAATCCTTTACTCTCACCACACCTTTTTACTCTCACTGAAACTGTTCGTTGTGACAATGAAATCTTTTGTGGACCCGTCTTTTGCAATTCTCTGCTCTGTATTGCTCCGTTCTTTCCTTACGGTCCTAACTAACCCTGCTTCAATATTCTTCTATTTTCTATGGACCCAATCTTCCACCGCTGACAATCACTATGAACATGTTTATCCAACCGAACAACTAGTCCATGTTACAGAATAATGACATTGAAATACGACGTTTTAAAGCGTTTCTCGCCGTTTCTTCGTAGTTTTGGTAATATTGGGTGACCAACGCATTGTTTTGAGGGGAAAACCGGGGAGCGAAAATCATCGTGAACACTGCCTTTAACCGCGGGGCTTACCCCTGGCATTTCGCAGAGCCTTTAAAAGTTTTTCCGTGGTTATGTAACTGAATTTTTTGGGCCAACCCAGACTTCCTACCACCCTTTTCAGCAGAGCGGACAGCGCTAGCGGCGCAAAGAGTTCATGAAGTATTAAGCCCCCGCCCCCTCCCCCTCCTCCCACTACCCCACCCCTATCTGCTTCGCCGTGGAGCCGTACTTTGAGTTCACAAGTAACTTGAAGCGATGTTACTTGTCACTTGACGAGATTTTTGGTTGAAGTTTCATGTAACTAGCGCTAATAATTTATAACGCCGCGCGTAACTTGCACTGTTGCTCTATGATACTTGACACTATATGCAACGCGGCCTGCACATCGGCACGCGACGCGGCCTGTCCGTCGAGGACGACTGCGGCAGCCAGAGGTGAAGCCGGTCCTCCAGCTGATTTGCGGGACCAAATACCCCAAACTTGGATAATTGGACCGGCGATTCTGCCGACATCCAAGCCCTGCCTCCACAGTACGTCGTATACTTCTCTAGGAAACGGCACACCGCGTAGACAAGTAACATGTGCGATAAAATAACACATTTGAGTTACACGCCGGGGTACTCTTTGTCACGTGTAAATCAATTCGCACCGTGCTTCACATGTAGCTTAAAGTTGTGAAGACAAGTCGCAGGTAAAATGTTTAGAGTCCTTGAATCGCACGTGGCCTTATCAGAAATTCTTGACTATCTCCATTTCAAACTTTCCAGTGTAGTTCAGTCATTTATTTTGCTCTTCTTCCTCATGAATTACGAAAATGCGCGTTTAAAGTTGCTTGTACGACACGGATGAAGCGAGAAACTGCGCTATTCCATCAGCGTGCCCAACTTTGGTGGAGCCGGTAAATCACTCACGCTTGCTGTAAGGCTAGAGTATGACTTTTGAGGAGAATGTGCTAAGGAATGTGAGCTAATCATCATTTCCTTTGACTGAGCCAAATAGGTAAAAACGCGAGTGACAATGTTCTGCCTGCACTAACTAAGGACTGCTTTAAACTTCCCGTGGAGATTTGGAATACCATGTTGTCGCTACTGTAGGTCTGTGACAGTAAAAGAATAATCCGTGCTTGAAATTCCCTAAATAGCTGCTGGATTCCAAAAAATGACATTTTACTTGCTTCACAAAAAGGGTTCAGAAAAACCAACAAGTAATTTTTGGGATGTACAGAAAAAAAATTTTCCGGATTCCGCTCAAAACTTTTAACTGGGGGTTATTCAGGGCGTTGAACCCGAATTGGGGGCCTACTCCTCGCCAGACGTAGGGGTTACTGTAGGTTACGGTAGGCGCAATGCCTTTAATTGGCGTTACTTACCTTGAATTTTCGAAAATCGAAAAATGGACCTCAATTTCGTGTTCAGAGTCCCAAATAACACCCACAGTGAAATTTTGAGTCAAATCTGAGACTTTGACCGATCTACCGTATACCCACCGTAACCTACCGTAATCTATCGGAAATCGATAAACGAGCTGCAGATTCGTGTGAGGCAGCCCGTATAATTTGTATGCACACGTTTTGAGGCGATTTCATCGTAGCATTCCCAAAATCGTCAAAAGTCTGAATACCGTGAAAATTGCCAGTCGTGTACCCCTTTTATCTACGCAGAGCTATGAAAATGCCCACTTTTGGAAATCTCCTTCAAACCTCTGAGGCATTAAGGGGATTTGAAAAACGGATTATCAATGCTGTGTCCCATACCTACCACTATCAATTGGAAGCAAGTTTTATAGGTCTTTCTACACATTTAGTCTATCAAACTAACGGGGCCTCGGCTGTAGCTTTTCGCTATCGAAGCCCTGCGGACCAGAGGTGTCTCGAACGCCGCCAGACGGCAGCAAATGTTGGCTTCCGAGGATCAGTCCAGGTTGGGAGGGGGCACTGGCACAGTGGCACTCAAAGGCACAGGACACCCAAAAAATTAATTTTTAGATTTTATGCTTTTCTTGGAGAGGGTCACACGCTGATCACAGTGGTATCTCTAGAATCGTCTAAAACCCCCTTTGAACAGAGTTATGGCTCCTCAAAGATGCCTAGATTTTGAGGGTCAAAAATTGGTGGACGAGTTGTCTCAGGCCTGTATTTCTCTCCATTCGCAATCATTGCGTGAGAGAAAGCCAGGATAAGGAGACAGTACGGTGATGGACTGAAGAACGACGACTCGCTGGAATTCATCCATCCATCGAGCCGCTATTGAGTTCGAAAATCTGTAAGGGCGTCGGGCCTGTGGTGGTGAGCGAAGGGGGCCGGGCCTGTGGTGGTCGCTTATATCTTGCTTATTTGGAGGAAATGAGATCAGGCATTTGGCACGTGTTATACACGAGGGGTCTTCTACACAATTATATGAAAATCTGAAAAAACATATCTGAGGGTGTACTGTGCCTTCTAGACTCAAGACAAAGTGAAGTGGTTGACTGATAGATTGAAACGTTGCAATCCAGTTTCTTAGAGCAACACTCGTTGATAAAGGCATGAGAAATCCTAAATAAAAATTTCCAATCATCTCTGTAGAAAGACTAGTGCCTGAGTGTTCTCTCCCCCCAACTACTCAGAACTTTTGAAACAAGCTGTTAACGCGCTATCCGCTAGTAATGGATTGCCCCCGATCCGAACGCGGAGCAAGCAGAAGCCAACGCCAAGCAAGCAGAACCTTACTTTAGGCAGAGGTGAACGTGTGGAACCATGCGCCGAAACGAGCGGAATCTGACCCTGAGCGAGCGGAAGCCAACGTGAAGCAAGCAGAAGCTTGCTTCGCGTAAGCTTCCGTAAGCTGGTTTGCACCTTACCGAAACACGATTAGGGTGTTTACGCGGAGCGAAGTGCCCAGTAAGCTGGTTAACAACATACAAGAAGCTGCTGGAACGGTACGAAGACCCCAAGTAAGGCTGCTTGCTCGGTGCTCCCTGGGTCGACTACTCTGAAAAAGCTCGCTTGCACCATTCCAAGACGCGAATAAGGTGTTTGCACCAAACGAAGTGGTTTTTAGCGTGCTAACAGCCTGTTTCGAAAGTTCTGAGTAGGGCATAATAGCGTGACGTCGATTGGTTCTACTAGATTTGGCGAAAGGCCTATGACTGAGCCGGAATCCCGAAATTATTCATAAAATTTTCGTCATTAATTGAACTAAACTGCATCTTCGACAGTGTTTACGGTAAAGAACCTGTCGATAGCAAAAAAATATTGAAAACTTCTAATGCACACCCTCACCGACTGCTCGCTAGCAATGGATCACAAAACCTGGGCATTTCTAGAGAGCTCTGTTTGTTGATCATCGATCATGGCGAAACGTAACTGCTGAAAAGTGTGTTCGGACAAAAAAGACACGCTCGCTTCTGGCGAATTGCAAGATGCAGAACTCTTTGAGAATGCCCCACACCTTACCTATTTTAGCAATTAACGCATTTGACTTCTCTCAACAGGAGTTATTTATTTTCAGTTACCGACAGTGAGAAATGGGTACGTTTCAGTCTCCGAAACCAGATTCGAAGCTTTTTCCGGAACCTAAATGTTATATGGGTCTTAAAAACATATTCGAGACAGAGGGTCTGACTCTCTCATGTGATATTATAGACCCAAAATTCACTCTCCCTTTTTGAGCAGTATGGAGTTCAATAGTGCAGGGCTGTTTTTTTAGTCCTTTTGACTCTGAGGCTGCGTTCACCAAGGAAAGCGTTTCCCGTCTTCCTGAATAAAGTTTTTTTCACCGAACTTAGCACAAAGCAAAAGCTTAGCTCCTTTGTACATCAAAAAGGCTAGCGGCGAATCTAATCTGCTGCATCGAGTGCGTTTTTGGTTATTTCACGTTGATGGCCGCAAGACTTCAATCTAAGGATCGAATTCACAAAGAATGGGTAGTTACAATTCACTCATTGCAATGCGACGAAGTTGACTAATATAGATAGAGTCGAAGGTACGTAGGGGGCCGGGTGAAACGGGTGGGAGAGACGATGGGTTCAGAAAGTTCATAGTGAATGGTTATGGCTCTGTAGAAAAGGACGTGTGGTTTGAAAAGACGGAGCCTATCTGTCGGACATCTAACACAAGGGAGAGTACCGTCATTACGGGAAAAATTATCCAAATTTGAATTCCTTTCAGTTCGTGTGATCCTAACCACCTAAGGGGAGCGTTAGAAGCTGTCCAATTTCGAAGAAATATTGGCAGAAAAATAATAAGAGAATCTCATTTACCTGAGCATGTTGGAGCACAAAACCGGACGCAAATTGTGGATTCCACACTAAACACCCAGAATACCAGGTTGTTCAATAAGTTTTGTTGTTTGGTCAGAGAGGGCGTTGCTACTAGCCCAAAATTTTTTTGTTCTGTTGGTACACTCTTCATATGAACGTAACATTGGCATGGATCCTGAAAAGACTTTGCGTTCCCCATTGGAGGTTGGCGCAAACTCAGTGCACCTATGGTATAGCATATGGCACCGAGTTTTGCGCCAACCTTCAACAGTGAACGCGAAGTCTCTTCAGAATCCATGCCAACGTTGTGTGAAGTTTCATTTCAATCTGTCTATTCATTCTTTGTTTACAAGCCATTTAGTGTCGCCGTGTCACAGCAATGGAAAAAATTGAATATCGTGCAGTGATAAAATTCTTATTTTTGGAAGGTGTAGCACCAAAAGAAATTCACGAACGAATGTTAAAAGTGTATAGCGATTGTTCACCTACAATTAGAACACTAGAAAGATGGGTAGCTGATTTCAAACGTGGTCGTACAAGCCTTGAAGAAGATCCACGAGAAGGACGTCTAAAAAGCGCATCAACACCAGAAATCATAGCCAAAATACAGAATATGGTTTTGGAAGATCGTCGCTTGGCTGAGAGAGATTTAGTAGAGGCTCTACACTTTTCATTAAGCAGTGTGAGCCATATTTTAAGTGAAAGTTTGGCTTTTAGAAAGTTGTGTGCACAATGGATGCCGCATTCGCTAACAATTGAACAAAAATACATTGGAATGCGACTTTCTCAGCAAAATTTAGAGCGTTTTAAAAAGGATGAAAGGGATATTGTGCGTCGATTTATCACTATGGATGAGACTTGGGTCTATTACCATGATCCTGAATCAAAACAAGAGGCTAAAGAGTGGTGTGAACCTGGTCGTTCGGCTTCCAAACGAGTTCATGCCCGGAAATCGGCCAAGAAGGTTATGGCATCAGTTTTTTGGGATGCGAAAGAAATTTTGCTTGTGAATTACTTGCAAATTGGTAAAACAATTAATTCTGAATATTATTGCAACCTTTTGGACCAGTTGAAGGAAAAAATTCGAGAAAAAAGACCCGGTCTGCTTAAGGCACCGTGACACAAGAGCATTTTGACAATGGCTAAAATCCATGAAGTAAGGTTGCAATTGTTGGAGCATCTACCGTATTCAACAGATTCGGCCCCAGCGACTTCCATTCGTTTCCAGAACTCAAAAAATTTAAGCGTGGCAAGCGTTTTTCATCAACGCAACTTTTATTTAGCCCGCCATTAGCCTGAAGTCAAGTTCGCTGCCTTTTCCATTAAAGGCAGTGTCCACGATAAAAACCATGTTTGAATTTAGGTGGAAGTCGGCAGCTGCGGGGCCTAGCGCAACCCTAACGTTGAAAAAACTAAGAAAAATGAGCTTGGAACAGTCCTTTACGGCCCCAAAGTTAGACACCCGTCAGCTCGTCACACCCAGATGCACTTTCCACGCCCAACGACGTGAGCAAATGAATGCTCGAGATTGTGAGATGAGCGATGATTTCCTATCAATAGCCCCGTTCTTCCCTTCATTCCCAACTTCTCTCTTTATTCAGGTCACCTCGTATACATCAAAAGACGCAAGTTACAAGCCCCGGACAACTCGTCCACCATGTTTCCTTCTCAGGCATTCGCTGTTATGAACTCGATACCAAAAAGCAGGGTAGTTATCAAGCGCCAACCAATAGGATACCAAAATCGATTACCGCAAACCAAAGCGCGGCCACGTTTGCAGTGTATTGGTTCGCTATAGGGTTGCTATTGGTGGAAACAGGAGGCTGTTATGAACCGCCAACAAATACGATTGTCTGTTATGATCCGCCAACCAAAAGCGCCTTTCCGAGTTGACGATCGGTCCGCTCGCTTTTTATGCTGTAAGCGTCTAGCGTCGTAGACAAAAATTGCTTTGAATGATTTCTGTCTCGTTCCATTATTTATGCCATGTTTCTCTGTTTTCTGCTTTTATAAGCCTGTTTTTTCAATTTTCTCGCTTTTTGCTTTAATTATTGATTAATTTCGTCTAACCTTTTCTTCTATAGGTACTTGAAGTGGGTTATTCTTGAAGTTAACTTTTTTTTCAACCAGTTTTTTTTCTCAAAATTGGGAAGAAGATTAAACATTATTCGTTGAATAGGGTGCTTGTGTGCGCCACTGCGGAGGCACTGCCATAATCGACGGCTAATTCCTAATTTTCTGCTACATGTTGGAGAGAAAAGCAGCGGGGGTACTGCAAAACGGTGCGCTTCTCGTACAATAAAAACACACGCAAGGTCTCACATGGATTTAATTCGATAACTTTATTTCTCAATAAAGAAACACACGGAATGTATTGTGAAATTGAACTCTATAAGCGTTTTCGAACAAGGTACAATTATAGCGATGAGTGTTTCAACGTTGTGCTGTTAAAAATCACGTTTTCGTGGTATAGAACAGTTTTGCAAACCTAAGCGAAGCTGATAGCATGTTAAAACTCTCATCTTCCGCTAACCAAACGGATATGTTCCCGGAACATATGCTATTGGTATCGAGTTCATAACAGAAAGTGTCTGCTGTTATCATCCGCCAACCAATACGATATGTTCCGGCAGGTGCTCGGCGGAACATATGCTATTGGTATCGAGTTCATAACAGCGAATGTCTGAGTAGCTCAATCTTTGAGGGACCATAACTCCATTTCCAGGAGGTCTTGTACGATTTCAGAGACATCATTGGAATCAGCATGGAGCCGTTCTCAAGATAGGCGGGGAAACAGAAAAACGATTTACATCGTGAACACTGACTGCCTTTAAACGCACAGTACACCCTCAGATATGAACTTTGAGATTTTCATGTATTTGTGTAGAAACCCCCTCCTGTATAACACATGCCAAATGCGAGATCTCAAGTCCTCCAAATAAGCGAGATATAAGCGACCACCACAGGCCCGACCCCCTAACAGATTTTCGAACTCGATAGCGACTCGATGGATGGATGAATTCCAACAAATCGTCGTTCTTCAGTCTATTACCGGGCTGTCTCCTTATCCTGGCTTTCTCTCACGAAACGATTGCGAATGAAGAGAAATACAGGTCTGAGACAACTCGTCCACCAATTTTTCATCCTAAAAATCTAGGCATCTTTGAAGAGCTATAACTCTCTTCAAAGGGGGTTTTTAGAGATACCACTGTAATCAGCGTGCGACTCTCTCCAAGATAGGCATGAAATCTGAAAATTAGTTTTTTGGGTGTCCCGTGCCTTTAAGGGCTGTTTAGAGAAGAACATAAGAAACCGAAAAATACGACATCAGCTGACTTGCGAGACTAATTCGCTAGGAACCGTCTCAAGTCTACGGCACTGCGTAAAAGAATGTCTAAATGCTTTTAACATAACCAGCATGATTCCGTGCATCGAACAAAAAGCGTAACCTGAGAATCTAAAAACACATTCAAAACACTATCGCTAGCAACGGAGTCATATCTCACCTTAATGGATGTTTTTTTCTCGCAAAAGTGTGATATTTGACTTAAGGTGCGTCTGAATGAGAATGGCGGCCCATGCGGCCCGCGTGCTTGGCGGGCGGCCGTCGCATACGCCGCTCTCGGACGAGCATGCGGAAAGTTCCCACCACCATCGACTACGAACGGAGCCGGCACCGGCTGACAACAAGCACTGCGCCGATCAATCAGCTCTGCAGACGGTGGGAGAGGGGACGACCGTCGTTGAAATCCAACACTCGTCCGAGGACGGCACATGCGACGGCCGCCTGCCAAGCACGCCGGCCGCGTGGGCCGCCATTCTCATTCGGGCACACTTTAGCTGTTCTGATAATTTTTGGGTCCCACGAAGGAAGAGAAAAGACTATGCTTGATATTCTGATGTGGACGCAGAAAATAACTTGCCAGAGTTGGTTGAAAGAAAACGCCGTGGCAAACCCGGTCGTTACGTATGAAAAACATGGATCTTGTAGGTTGCAAAAAACACCCGGTGTGGCCAGCTGTGGCTGAGGTGGTCAATATGTATGAAATATGCGGAACGATATAATGAATATCATTCATTTCTTACCATATAGCAGGTGAACGTCGATCGGGTCAGCCACATTGGGTGTTTTTCCACCCCACCTAATTCATGTCTTTCATGATTATCGACCGGGCTGGCTACTCCGATCTGCCAACTATGACCGAGGTCTCAGGTAGAGTGGATCAAAAAAACAGAAGCGATGTAGAGCTAAATGGCAGGAAATGGATATGCCACACTATGAAAGGGATGATAATAAACGTGTCGTGTACGAGAAAAACGTTTTCTTCAAAAGGACACTTTGGAACGAAAAAGGCAAACTCGTGTAATATCATTGTTTCCAATCCATACTTTAAAAAAATGAACAGATCTACAAAGGCTAGTTGAGAGAAAAACTTGAGAGAGCAAGTGTCCTTAGTAGCTGTTGAAGGCTGAATATCATAATGACGTAAAACTAAAGGGTGAAAGCCAAAAACAATCATCAGCTATTCAACTAAATAAAGATACCGTTCCTCAACATTATGCGATACTCGCGATAAACTTTGTAAAAAAGGGGGCATTCGACAAACTTGGCAATAAAACGTCCGATGCTCACAACTTTTTTTAAACGAAGACTTTTTTTATTCTGAAAACGCAGTCATATTCACAGCTGAACTTCCTGCCTAATAATGTGCTTTGTGGACCGAAGTTCCCTAAAATAGCTTTGTTTTTGAATAAAATTGTTTTTCGGTTGTTTTTTTTTAATTTCAAACTTCTTCTTTGATTGTGTAGTATACCCCTCCTTTATAACACGTGCCAAATCCGAGATCTCAATTTCTCCAAATAAGTGAGATATAGACGACCTCTTTCGCTCACCACCACAGGCCCGGCCCCCTTCCTGATTTTTGATCTCAATAGGGGCTTGATGGGTGGATGATTTTCAATAAATCGTCGTTCCTCACTCCATTTCCGATCTCGTGCCGCGACTGCGAGAAATACGTGCTTGAGACAACTTGCCCACCAAATTTTTGCCCTCAAAAAACGGACATTTTCAAGGAGCCATATCTACGTTCGTAGGGGGTCTTGGGCGATTTCAGAACTTCCATTGTGAACAGAGTGTCACCCTCTCCAAGATAAAGATAAAACCTAAACAATAATTCTCTGGGTGTCCTGTGCCTTTAATGCCTCGGGGTTTTCGCAACACAAGTCTTACTTTTCAGGAATTTCTTAAGCGTGCTTGATGAGGGATTTCCAAAACTCCACCCGGACGAATCTCGAGGCTGTCCCACCAGCATTTCGTTCATGAAGAGAACGTAGAGATTGCTCTTCTATTACTTGTGCAATTGCTACTCAAAGTTTCGCTGCGCTTTGCCGCGCGCGACGTTTTTGGAAAACAACCGCAAAAACAATTTCATTAAAAAAACGATTTTTGGGAACCTCGGCCCACAAGGCACATCAATATTTAGAAAATTGAGCTGTGATTCTGATAGAATCTTCAGAATCCAAAAAGGTCTCTGTTCAAAAAAGTTACAAGCATCGAACTTTTTTTGCTAGGTCTGGCTAATGCCCCTGTTTTTACAAACGTTAGGTCTACGCGGGTATTGTAGTAGGTAGTGCACGGCACTATACATAGACATTCGACCCGAGCTTTCGAATGAATGAATAATTCGAATTTAGGACTTTCAGGACACACCGAATGACTGAATAATCCAGATAGCCTCTCCAAAATTTCCAGAATGAAATTCCAGAATATTCGAATAAGCCAGTTTTGAAAATCCCGGATAAATGAATATACTCGAATGTGGCCTATCAAATGAATGAATACATTCAAAAAGTCAGTCAACTATTCGAATATTTGAGCTAATCGGATATTAATCGATACGATCCCAAGTAAAGGGTAGACTTCATGGTCTTCTTCCTCACAATGATTCAAATAATTGCTTTCACTCTATTTGGCTTCAGAGTTTTGAATGAACAATTCTACAATTATTTACTTGCTTGCTAAAACAGTGACTGTTCACCGCTGGACTCTACTATTGACCGCTTCCTAAAAATTACCCTTTTTGGAATGAATACTATTGTTTTATATAGAATAGCTTCATATAGCTATTACGCCGTTAAGAGTGAACTATGATGAGGTCAAAATTGACAGTGATTTAGGTGACATTGAATAATTTTAATCAGACAAATTTACAGCTCGTTTGATGTCAAATCAAAAATTCAGGGCGAATGGAAAGCTATGTAGCTACATACTAAGAGCCACAGTTTCCCCAAATGGAAGTAACGACGGAAAATGGACAGAAAGTGTTGGGCAGAACAATTCTACTTAAAGGCACAGTCCAACCTCAGGATCGTTTTCCCGTTTTACTCACTATCTTCAGGACGGTCCCGCGCTGATTCCAATGATGTCTCCGGAATCGTACGAGACCCCCCTGGGAACGGAGTTATCGCTCCTCGGAAATTAAAGGCAGTGGTCGCGATCAAATATGCTTGTCGTCTTTTTCTCTCTAAACCCTTTTCTGGGTCTCGAGTTGTAGGACCTATAAGAAAAAATTGCGAAAAAACCACTGTTTTGGGCCAAATTTGAAACCTGATCTTTCTTGTCTTTTGATGGCGGACGAGCCCACTACACATCATCGGCATCGATGACCTCTTATATCAAAAGCATCAGCTGGCTTGAAATTGAATTTCAATCGATGAACCTTCGAATTTATGTACACATCTAGTCAAAAACATTGACTGGAGTGCTTGCTTTCATTGTTCAACTGTTTTTATTCGTTAAATTTGCATTTATTTCGTCCTCTGAATGTCGATGATTTTTGACTGCTCAGCATGAGACTGCGATCTTTTTCGTCATCGCTGTGCACGTGTGCACGAACTGGATTCTTTGGGCCCTAAAAACTCTAATTCTAGCCCGTATTTCACCGTGCTACCTCCATAGTTTTTCAGCTGTTTTTGGTCTAAGCTGATTTTTGTAGTTTTTTTCGATAACTTTTTTCATCCTGACCACTGCCTTTAAGCTGTGTAAACATCGTGGACAAGTTGTCCGAGGCTTCTAACTTCCGTCATTTGAAACCGATGTATGCGAGCCGAACTGAACAAAGAGAGAGGTTGAAACGAAAGGGAAGAACGGAGCTATCGATCGAAAACCATCGCTCATCTCGCCACTGTTGAGCTCGAAAGATCGTTGAAGGGTCGTGTCAAAGATGCTTCCTGATGTGGGCGCCCCAGGGTGGCTTTCTCCTATATCTCGCTTATTCATACGAATCGAGAGCTCGCACTTGGCAGGTGTTATATTGGATGGATCTACTTTTTAATTAAATGAGAATCTCAGATTTCGCCCTAAAATTCTTATTTTTGGAAGGTGCAGCACCAAAATAAATTCACGAACGAATGTTAAAAGAGTATAATGATTGTTCACCTACAATTAAATTCAGCAACCCATCTTTGGGTTGCTGAATTTAAACGTTGTCATACAAGCCTTGAAGACGATCCACGTGAAGGACATCCAAAAAGCGCATCAACACCAGAAATCATAGCCAAAAAACAGGATATGGTTTCGGAAGATCGTCGATTGACTGAGAGAGATTTGGTAGAGGCTCTACACATCTCATTAGGCAGTGTGAGCCATACTTTATGTGATATTTTGGGTTTCAGAAAGCTGTGTGCAAAATGGGTGCCGCATTCGCTAACAATAGAACAAAAACACATTCGAATGCGACTTTCTCATCAATATTTCGGACGTTTTAAAAAGGGGAAAGTGGATTTTGTGCGTCGATTCTTCACAATGGATGAGACTTGGGCCTACCACCATGATCTCGAATCAAAACAAGAGTATAAAGAGTGGTGTGAACCTGGTTGTTCGGCTTCGAAACGAGTTCGTGTCCGGAAATCTTACAAGAAGGTTATGGCATCAGTTTTTTTGGGAGGAAAGAGAATTTTGTCGGTGGAGTACTTGCAAACTGGTGAAACAATTAATTCTTAATATTACTGCAACCTTTTGGACCAACTGAAAGAAAAAATTCGTGAAAAAAGACCCGGTTTGCAGAAGAAAAAATCCTTTTTCATCAGGGCTATGCACCGTGCCACAAGAGCATTTTGACAATGGATAAAATCCATGAATTAAAGTTCGAATCGTTAGAGCATCCACCGCATTCACCAAATTCGGCCCCCAGGGACTTCCATTTGTTTCCAGAACTCAAAAAAATTATGCATGACAAGCGTTTTTCATCAAATGAAGAGGTCGTAATGGCTGTTGAAGCGTATTTTACAGACCTTCCGGATTGTCACTTCAGGGATGGGATCCACAGATTATTGGAGCAAGTGTATTAATGTTTAGTGAGATTATACTGAATAATAAAGTGTATTTTGAATCATAAAATTGTCTTTTTCTTATCGAATGACAAAACTTATTGAACAACCTGGTATAACAGCTATGTTCATTGGAAAAAAAAACCGGAAAAAATCACTGAAAACTCCCTTTTTCGAACCGAACATCTCTCAATCGACTTTTGAGAAAGGAAGAGTCGATCGTTAGAGGTCGCTGCGTTGACCGAATATCCGAAAAATGTCATGATTCGGATCGGATAATGAGTCGGATATTGGTAGATTCGGCGTGTCCTGTGACTCAAACAAGCGTATCTTATGTGACGACTCGACATTCCATTCTACAGTAGCCATACAGATGCGTAGTTACCCTCTATAAAACGTCGTAATTCACATCTTTCGAGGCGCGAGCGGCGCGCGAGACGCCTTGGCCTCCGTGTGCCTTACGCTCTCTCACTGTCTTTAACCTCCGATCCGCACCAGCACGCGTAGGAACCAAGTGAATTTCGCTCTTTTATAGCCTGTACACTGCAGACATCCAATTGGCGCGCATCGTAAAATTTACGCCGCATTTTCTGCGCATCATCAGCGCAGATTTTGCGCATAATTGGTATTGATTCTCTTGGTTTGAGTTGTCTGTGCGACTGTAGGGCCTTTCAGAGTGGCACCGCTGCGAAATTTGTGACGTCGCTCTCCAGAGCGAGAGAAAGTGGGCGTGACCATAACTGGTCGCCAAATCATATTTCTGTCTCTGCGTCTCTTACCTCTTCGCCGCCGTTTGTTCGATTGGAGAAAACAGTGAAATAGGGTAAATAATTATTTTTATAGAGAGTTTATGGACAGGTAGTAAAAAAGTAACATCAGCGAATAGAAAGAAATAAAAAAGTAACATCAGCGAATAGAAAGAAACTACGGCGGGACGGCAGAGACAAAAATGGTCCAAATCATTTTCATCGCGTGACGTTGCTGCCGTCGCTACTAGCTCGCGCACTCTGAAAGCGCGGTCGCCTCCCTCGCACGGCACAGTTTGCGCTGCGTAGCACCCCTCACCCCACATCACTCACTCCGTCACCGCGACAGCGAGTTTTGCTGCGACGCCACTCTGAAAGGCTCTTAGGGGTATGGTATACTTTGCCGCTGTCATGACCGACAGGCATGCAATCTAGCACTGCGGGACCTGCATGGTAACAACGGCATCGGTTGTCGTAGGCACGATTGTCGCGCGTCTGTCGCAGCGACGTGACGCGGAGGGCCGACATACTGCGAATGGACTGAAGCCTGTCGCTGCCACTGTCCCTGTCGCGGCCGAAGCTGGCAACACACTGCGATAGTGACAGGTCCAAAGAGTAGAAGCTCCGCGACCGGCGGTCGCTGTCGCTGTGCAGAGCGACGCGACAGTGTGTCGCAAAAATATACCATACCCCTTATGGCGCATTGAGGGTTCGATTGCCTACCAAAAACCATGTGTATTGATCAAACGGGCAATCCTTTTTTAAGTGGATGAGACAGTAACTCACGGGTAATTACGAATTCGATGTGAAGGATTGATACTCTTTTAGACTAATACTTTAACATTACTCTCACTGATTATCAATGAGTTCGTTTATCATAGTGAGGTATCTCTTTTTTTGAGGATTTTCACCAGACTATCAATTTTCGATAATTTTTTGAATTATACCATCTTGTATCCGACCGGATATCCGACTCGGATACTCGGATTCCGACTCACCGAAAAACGGTCAAAATCCGAGTGATCCAAAATCCGGATCACCGAAAAAACGTAATTTTCGGATTGATCGGAGATCCGACTATCCATTTCGCCTCCCTATCCGATTGACTCGGATTATCCGATCTTGCTATTTTGAATCTATCCGTTTGAGTCGGATATCCGCGACCTTTGATTTTTGAGTTATTCGAAATCCGAGTATCCGAATTTTTTTGATTCGGATCCAATGTATACTGCGCACCCACGCCATAAAAATTTCAATATTTTCTGTACTTCTAATGCGTGAAGTCCTCTTCAAACACGAATAGATTTTTTATAATGTAAACTATTTACATTCACAGTGGCCAAGCATTTCGAGTGTTCTTAGTAATTTTACTACCACCTCCAAAAACGGCACTTTTCGATTTTTCGAGCTTCTTTGGTCGGAATGAACATGTTCCAAACTTTGCTAAAGGGGTTATTGAGATGATGCTCATCACGTAACTGATGTCCTCTAGTTGATTGTCGGAATAGCAGTGCCACCTATTTGAGATAACTGCAGTAGGTCATCGTTTCAATTTTCGTTGTCTTGGCCCCGAGGGTCATTCGAGCTGCTGCACAAGGTTCCGGTGTTTACTTTACAATTTTCAATGAAATTTCCATCGATCGCGGTATGTTAGCCATCGTTCATCTTTGTTTCAGATTTCGTCTAATTGCGAGAGGGAAATAACTTGGGGGGGGGGTGGAAAGCTGTAAATAGTTCGATGCTCAAAATTTTGTTGATACTTCACTACGGGGTGTATTTGGAGACCTCGAAGAACAATCTAATGGTGCTTTTTTCAAGATTTTCAAAAGCACCGTTGTTGTCTGCCGTTCGTTATCCGTTGACAAACGTTTGAGGTTTTGGTGCGACCTCGCTCAGGTGGTCATTTGAGGGGGGGGGGGGGGGGGGGTTGGTGATTACAAATCTGGTTCCCATTTTGAGATTTTTGATGAGATTTTCATCGGGTACATCGGAAAATTTTGCAGGTCAAAGTTTATGAGTCCGCCGAAACTTCTCCATGAGGTTCAATAGGGTTCATTTTTCGAATTTTCGACACTTTAGGTTGGCTACGTATGGCTCAGTTCTGACCATTACCTGGAATCTGCAGAAAATTCTAGAAGTCGAAAGCCAAACGTTTATTTCGTGACCAGCACGACCAAAAATTTGCGAAAGTTGTTTCAAATCACCTTGTGCACTTAAATTGAAATACCTTCCAAAATCAAGAAAAAGCATGCCCGTAAGAAAGTGGTGCATCATTGCTTCACTATGGCCTTACTTCAATTCTCTATTTACTCTCTGTACTTTCGGCTGGAGTGGAAATGGAGTACTGGTTATGTAAGTAAGAAAGCCTGCTCCGATCAAAATGGTTCCCAGCGGACCGCGTGTCCACACGTGTCACCCACGGAAACGATTAGCCGTGGAGCGCACCGGTCGGCTGTGGAAATTCGCCGTGGAGCAGGCGGTCTCTTAAGTGTGAAAGGCAGTGTTCGCGATGAAACAACTGCCAGTTTTTCCGAAAAATCTCAAGCTTTCATCCCTTCTCAAGTCACACGTAAAAAAAGAACTGAAAAACGGACAGGAAGAGGGTCAAAATCGTGTGCTGCAGTCGGCCCACCGCTGCAGCCCGCCAAACAAATTAGCACTCATATTGAGTGCCTTCGGCAGATAAACAACCGCTTATCAAAAGAATTAACACTGACATGTGATAGTCAATTAGGTGTATCACTCTTATTACATTGAAGAGTTCACTCCTCCAAGCCGGTCAATCTTTACACACTCAAAAATTGAACCTCACGAAAGCGATTCTGTTTTGGTAAGAAAAGCGGTTTCCGATCACACTTCGCTGCTCTTTCTGGCTCAATAAGTCCCTGGTCTCCCAAAATCAGCAGGAAACTTGCCATCCATGATTCTGCGCGAACACTGCCTTCAAGGGCAGCCTGATGCCCTGCATGGTAATTCATGATCAGTCTATGGGTCAAAGAAAGAATGTAGTGAAAAAACATATGTGGGACTAACAGTCGATTTCATTTTTAACAAAGGGGGGAATTTTAAACTAATAGTGAAATATAGATCAAGCCCTCTAGCGCTAGGTGGGGGGGGAGGGGGCTGTGCGCCACGATTATAAGCACAGGGGCGACAGCACCGCGAAGTGGCACTCGCGACTTTGTCGCGGCATCCTATGACAAAGCTTGTGGGCTTCTTGATAAATGCTTCCCCCTTTTTTATAGTAGAGCAAGAGTATACTGCTGTCCATTGATCAATGACTTTACGATGCTAGTAGCCCACAACTAAGCCGTTTTCGAAATGTGCACGTTCATCCAAAATTGATCGCGTTGAGACAATGCGCCACTTCAGGCTGTAACACCGGTCGGACCGACGCCGCTGAAGGGCTTTTTCGGGCTGATGGCGGGGACACGGCTATTGATAAGCGGTATTCAGAAAGTTTGTCGTGCTGATAGCGGGACGATACTAAGTCGCCGGTCGGACCAACGACGGCCATTAAAGTTGCCGTCGGACCGCGGGTTCATGCGGAGTTCGTCGGTCGGATAGCGGGCAGCACTAGAGCAGCGTCTCCATGGAGGGTTCATCCTAGGTCGATGGCGGTCGGATCACGGGATGGGCGATGTTCGGCTCCCCATGCCCTCGCTATCCGAGTGGTGTTCACCTCTGAGTAGCGTTGGCGATTTACAGACACCACCACTTATGTGGCAGACGTCTTCATCGTCAAGAACTTCCTCAGAAACTATATTCCCCTCAGACTTTCTAAATTGAGAAATAAATGACCCTACTCTGAGAAAATTTGCCGCTGCGGACGGTTCAGATCAGACGGTCCAAGCCACAGGAAATCGGACGGTCCAATCCACAGGGGTCACTGGAAAAAAGGTGAGTAGTTTTAAGCTTGTACGATGCCTTCAAATACTTATAACTCGTAGCGATACGATGTGGAACTGTTCGGAAATAACGAAAAACTTCCGTGCATTTTCCGGTGTGATTGCTTCAGGGAGCGAAGAATTACTTTTTCTCAACAAGGAGGCAGAATCACTCTTTCTCTGTTAGGTATTTTCTCTGAAGGGTGTTTTTTGGGTAGGATGCTTTCATCATCGATACGTTACAAAAGTAACCTTATGCTAAACCGGGGTTCCCAACAAACCCCAGGGTAGCTGTTCATTGCAGAAAAATAACCTTTGCTAACACTTGACACTAAAGAAATCTCAACAAAAGAAAGGATCGGATCATAAGTGGAGCGAAATTTTTTCCAGCGATTTTGAGAACAGAGGTGTCCGTCAGGGCAGAGTGTGGCGATTAGGGGCGGGAGCGTATTTCCATCCGAAAGGCTGTGCATAATGGATCGAGAGCAAGCATGTGCACATATTCAAAAGTGCAATGCCAGACATCGCTCGAATTCGAAAGACCAAATTGTAAAAAGAACTGTTTTCCATTGTCCACATAGTCGCCTCATTTGCATCACGAAATCGTTCTTTGGAGATGAAAAGTGATTTTCGATCCGTAGTGCCCGCCAGAGCGTGTACGGTTTGCGTGGTGCAGTGAGTTCTGAGAGTTTGAGTGCAAGGGAAATATTTTGGCAATTGGCGAACATCCTCTCAAATCGAGAAGAGTCTGTTTCTAGTTGAATTTTCGACGATATTAGGCAGTCATGCATGTCGTTTTTAAGAGGTCGGGATGCTAAGGATAATGGTAAGTGCACAAACTATGTAGAGCAATATTACCCGCCGTTGAGGCTCACAGGAGTGGATACATCCAATAACGCTATTTTGTGCGCCATCTGCCCAAAAATGGCCAGCTTAGTTCGTTAGCGAAAAAAACTAGTTCGCTGACTGTCGAACTTCTACAAGGAAGAACTCCAAACGAATAATCTCCCCATTAATTCATAGTTTAATATGAAAGTTCCATGATTTAGCGTTATTCGTACAATAGAGATTCATGACCCTCGTCAGATAATATTGGGAGTCTCCGACGCTAGAAATTTGCCGACTATAGATTCGAGTCCGTAGCGAAGATAGGGGCATTGGTAGGAAGCTTTGCTTTTTCCAATATTAGAGAGCGGTTGCAGTGCATGATATCACCAATATAACAGAGTATCTTTTAAAAAATTTAGTTAGGAAGGCACGAGCGCTTGCTGTTGCAAGAGTTCCAAATGCAGAGCAATTTACTAATGCCCCAGGCCTAATTTGTAAATTTTTTTCCTCGTAAATGAAGCATCAGAGGACAGAGCAATTTTTTTTGTATCTTCATGGGAGAGGATCGGCGAGTACCAAGTGTGAAGGACTTGCTGCCACCGAACCCGCCATTTTCTGGGCGAGTGCGACAAGTGGACGAGGGCGATCACCTGCATTTGATGCGCTCTTTTCTCTCAAATTGCCTCTATTTTCGAGTGTGGTGGAAGTAATCGGTAGTTAGCTGTTTCACTCCTGCCTGCGGGGAAGCAATCCGTAATGTACCGACTCCAACCTCTTGAATGGAAAGAAAATGTGTTCGTTCGCGAGGGGACAGTTCCGACTGTACTACTACTTCTGCATCACGTGGGGGACAGCGTATCGCTCATCGTTTCCGGAGGATTCAGCTCTCGTCGCCACTCAAAGCAAAACCGCACATGCCTTTTGGACAGAAGGCATAGGGAATTGAATCCATCACTCTTTAGCTTACCTTTCCACTATGACACTCTCCTAAATCATATTTCTTCTGACCTGGAAAGTTATTTATGCACAATATCCAACTGTATAATTTTAATGTACTGTCAAGCGAATCGAAAATTAATTGCGAACTTTTTCTCATGTTAAATTCTCAGCATGTCATACATGTTGCTCAGCTCTTCTCACGAGTATCCTGAATAATTTTCAGATCTATAGGAAAGACTTTTCAGAATGGCTCTCAGCGTTCCCTCCAATTCGTTGGTCCTCGTTATCCGTAGCGGATACATTGCGCAACCTCGAAATAAACTTCTGCCACTCGAATCTCGTGAGGAAAACTTCATATTGAGGCAACCATGAACATAATGCAGCAAAGTGCGACACTCCCTATTACCGCCTTCTGAAAATATTTTGCAACTATCCCACTGAAGGAAGGAAAAAGTGTGAAAGATGTGTTGACATCAACGCACATGTTCTAAAACAGCACTATTGTTTTGTGTCTTGCATTGTGATATCCATATGAACATTTGCAGATATTATGTTCGCAGAAGGTACGACTGACTTTCTGAGAATGGGATGAAATGCGATGACAAGAAAAGGTAAAAATATAGCCATGATCTTAGAATTAGTAAAGAGTACACATATGAAACCTTTAGAAGCAGCGTCCGGGAAATCGTCCGTTTTCGTGCATAATTTTAACCACCACACAGAGTAGTGTACGTGTGCAAAGTTTCACATCTCAACCCAGGTGAATAATGGAGAAATAGCTGCGCGTGCTGGGTCCAGGGGGCGGGGCATAAGAACTGTTGCCATTCGCGCTGAAAGAGAATTTCACCTGTCTTAAACGTGTCGACTAAAGTCTTGAGCTCCAATCATCCATGTCCGTTCACACAGCTGGCAGTGAACGTCATCGTCTCACTTTTTTCACTTTCTCCTATTTCTTTGTGACTTATCGAATTTGAAACGCGAAGCTTCGCTCACATCTAATACTGAGGGGAGAAATCAAATTTATGCTGGGAAGGGAAGTGCGAAAAACGCGAACGATGACTTTAAAGGCACAGTCCAACCTCAGAATCGTTTTCCAGCTTGGAGAGAATGTTGTGCTGATCGTAATGGTGTTCCCAGAATCGCTTACAACACCCTGCGAACGAAGGTATGGTCCCTCAGATATTATGAATTTGATTGGCGAGAAACTTGTGGACGAGTGGTCTCTGGCCTGCTTGGCCTGACCCAGCCAAATCCAGAGCCCTGCCGGGTGTTTCTTGGCCCTGAGCGACAGCGACGTTGCAGTGTTCTGCGACCGCGCCAGGCCTGTCTTGGGACATAACATTGGCCCTAAAGTAGTCAGGAGCACTGAACACGGTTTTTCGGGTACCGCACTTACTCTGTTGGAAGCACACCTCTGATAGAAGTTTACGCCTTTCATGGTGTGATCTTCCACTGCCAAAATGATAAAAGCTGCTCGATTTGAATCCGGCAGAGGCCAGACAGCGCGCGATTTAGTTGATTTCGGCTGGAATTGAATATGTAAAAAAAACCATGGGACTTTGTTCACAAATCGCTTGCATGGGACAACTTGTGATGTCATTTCAGTAGAATGATAAGGGAAAAACTCAGAGTTCAAAGTTGATGCGGCTGTCAAAGGCAGCAGAGTCGAAAATAATATCGAATTTAGGATAAACATCGAAGGTTTGAAACTGATAATATGCGGAACTAACGAGAAAACCAATGAAAACTGTATGCAAATGGAGGAATAAGGGTTGTTTTTGCTATTGCGTGGAATTGGACGAGTTTTACCGCGCGCGGTTGAAACAGTGAGTATTAGCGACAAAACGGTTTAGGTAGCTAAACCAAAAGACTCTTACAGCTTGTACTAGAACGCTCGCCTCTTCTGAAAAAAAATTGCTGCTGCCGCTGTGTGATAGTGCCACTTCGGAGCCTACAGGCACCGAAGCGGCACCATTGCGGATCCGCGATAGTGCCGCAGCGGCTCCGGGATCTGATATGATATGAAGTTATTCAAGAATGATAATACAACTAAAGGGGCCTAAGAACGAAAATACGCACGTGCGGTCGTTACGTCCTCTGTCTATTAGGGTCAGAGATTACCGCCGCTTTTGGCGCCCAAGGAAATATGGTATGTATGTACCTCAAACTTGGGTAATTGAACCGGCGACAATATCGTTTCACCACACAGGATGGTACTTCGTACTCTACGCGGGTTCACTGCTTCATTCTTGCTTCATTGGCGCGGTTCTAACGCGGAGCCGCTGCGGTACCATCGCGGCGATATCGAGGCTCAAGACACGGCAACAAAATCGTCTGATCACGGAGCCGCTGCGGTACCATCGCAAAACTATCGCGGCACAGTCGAGGGTGGCGGTACTTTCCCAGCACTGACGCTGCAAACTTTCTCATAGTCGTTGGAAGCATCAAAATCCACCCAAAGCGACCGTATTCGAACGATCAATCTGGACGAGATTGTATTCGGATGCGGGGTTGACGAAATTTTTCGACTTGATAATGCTAAAATTTTTTTGGTTTTAACTCGTTTTTGACGCTTCTGACGGCGAAAGCCTTCTACTAGGGAACATATGACCCCAGCAACATAGCTATCTCAAAAAGTTTTTTGAGCGTGTCTGTTGCCTTTAACCCTAACGTATGCAAGGAGTATATTCAAGTGCTTAACCGGAATTTATCAGGTCCTAGTCGTTCAAAATTGAGTTTTTGGCGCAAAATGTTGATTGCAAGAGTTCCATCAAAGCCAGATGTCGCCAGCTCTATGAAAACTGGACGATTCATGGAGAGGAGTTCTTACTACGAAAAGGGAATCCGGCGCCACCAATGATGGACTTTGACCAACAGTTAATTGTACACGCATGACACTACAGCACCGAGCAAATTTCTTGCAAAGAAAGCGATTTGCGACGTTTTTCGCACTCACAAAGCGAAGCAACGCCATAACCTGTTTCAGAGTGGTCCAATTTCAATTCTGAAGTCATTTTTAGATTGTTTCCGGTCAGTCCTATACGATAGTGTTACAGAATCATAAATCCAACTCCAGAAGTTTAACGAAAAATTAATACTTGTACCACAAAATCCCTCATCATGAACTGATTAGATGGTCATGACAGCAGAAATCTGTTCTGTTTTGATCTGTGGTCGATGTGAATGTTAGGAGGAAAAACACATTTTTGAACGAAATACCGGAGTTACAAGGGCTTTCTACTCGTACCGTTACATTCGCTTCGCATAGAGGAACACGAAAACTTCCTGAAAAACTGATTCCGTCAGTTTTGAAAGGAGTTATGGCGATGCGGAGCTTTGTGAGCTCGAAAAACGCCGCAAGACGCCGTTTTTGCGAAAAAAAAACATGCGCGGCACTGAAACTTCTAGAAAAGCGTTTTGTCAAATCGTTCAAGAACTGCACTTTCTAAGTTGTTCTATATGGCTCGAAAGACGATCACCTCCACTGCTTCCAGTCTCCCGGGTCCATTCCCGTTAGTCTCTCTTTTCTTCGTCAAACACGCGTCGCTGCATTACTGCAGATTATGTACGAAATTAACCTGAAGAGGGCGAGAATAATGGTTTTGAAAACGGGGATTATACATATAAGTGATTTGGAGTGCACGATTCGATTCAGTTTGATTGACAAAGTTTTCATGATTGCGGCCTGAAGTTTCAATAATTGCAGTCATTTAGTGTTGTAATGAGAATTTCAGTCGGAAATTCGAAATGTTAATCGTGGAAGATTGAGAAAACCGTGCCGAAGATGAGAAGTGCACCCTCTATCAGAAGTTCAGCTCTTGCAGAAATACATATAAAATAGAAACAATAAACTTAGAAGCACATGTATGTATGTACTTCCAAAAGAGAAAATATGTACGGTGCGTGGTTTCACAGCCGATTGTTGGACATTTTCACCCATCTCAAGTCGGC